>JBBPUH010000135.1:0-11976 GCA_038094555.1 Boletus aff. phaeocephalus
TGAGCGGGGAGATGTGTGCATGGCAGAGGGAGATCCCCCTCGCGAAGCTCGGCGAGGCGATGACGGAGAACTGGGAGTGGGCCTGGCTGAGCGAGCTGGATGGTGCGTTGTACGATGCGGTGAAGATGCTTGATTCCAAGGTGCCTGCAAGAAACTAGTGCGTGTTTACATGTCGTATGCTATGAGGTAATTTTTTTTTCTTGTTTCATGTACATAATTCCACCGGTTTCCGCTGGGGATTCTAGTTCAAACACTATGCCTCTAACCTAGTTACAGTGATCCGTGGTCCGAGTCCTCAATCTGTGTGGATTATCACCGATCGACATCATTCTTCCGAACTGGGGCAGGTGTCACATCAGCATGTTGGTGGGGATTACACAGGTGAAGCATTTGACTAGAAGCCGTGTGCGAGGCTGGAACACCAACTTGGTATACGAGACGGGGCGTGAATGAGCAATCGGTCCATCGTAAGAGACGGGGGAAAAGATGAGAAGGCATACGTACGTAGAGGACCAGGGCTATTTTGTACAGGGGTTGCCAGTTGTACACATGCTACAGCGAACAGCAGAGGAAATGATCAGATAGTACTAGCCTCTGCCAGAGGGATAGAGGACGTTCAACGTCACACAGAACAACTCCAATTAATCCTCCAATATGACAAATGTACAGTAGGGCAGTCTATAGATTTATAGATAGAGTATAAATCCCCCTCATAGCAACAGGTATAGGCGAACGTGAGACAACATTGAGCCATGGATCAATTTATCTCCTCCTTGCAAGGACTCTCGCGATGCTCGCCTTGACGATACTGGTAGCTTTCTCCACATCTTTCTTTGACAAAGCCGCTGTGGCGGCAATCCGAATCGTCGGGCGCGAGTCAATCATCTCTTGACCCCTGAGATGTTTACCACGCGTGACAAACACACCGTTGACAAGGGCATCATCAACAATATCCTGCAAAATCCGTTCCTCTGCCTCATGGTCGGGGGTGGGGGGTGCAACCGCGAGGTACTGCTGGGTATTACGGAGAGAAAAATGAATGATGGGACTGGCCCGGTGGCCGAGTACCGTGATTCCCTCAGTCTTTTCCAAAACAGAACGGATGGTGTCAATGTTCTCACGAAGAGCTGCGAGGACGGAAGGGGTATTGCGCAAGTGACTAATCGCTTCTGATGCCGAAGTAGCAAGAAGGGGAGGCATTGATGCAGAAAACACGAAAGAAGTGCCGTTAATACGCTGTAAGATAGGAGCTGAGCTACTGTAGTGTTGAATTTATGAGTTGTGCAACCCACCTGATGTTCGGTGACGATGGAAGAACCAGCGCAAAAGCCACCAGATGAACATAAACCGTTCGCGACAGAGCCCACAAGCATGTCAATCTGTGCAGCCTGGAGGAGCATCATCGGACACCATGTTTACGCAGTCCGGTGAGAAACGCACTGGGACGTTATAGAGCTCAGTCAATCCACGACCGGTCCGACCAACTGCGCCGAAAGAGATACTCTCATCAAGGATGAGTCGATACTTGTACTTGAGCTTGAGCTCAATCTGTTGAAAGTTTTGATACGACAAGCACACAGGATTGGGCGATTTGACGAACCAGTTTGGGCAGGTCAACCATTTCTCCATCACGTTCAAAGATGCCTTCGGTGATAATGAAGCGACGTGTCAACGGACCCTTGCGCTTCTTTCTCTCTTTTTCAATGCTGATGAGGACGTCCTCGAGGCTCTTGAGATCATTGTGGTCATACCACCGGATCGTCGAACGAGATATTTGAATACCCTTTTGAATGGCGAAGTTCACGGACCGGTCCGCAACAATAACATCGCCTCGCTTGCAGAACGCGGGAATGACAGAAGATATAGTCGAGAATCCTTGGGAGTACAGGATAGTTGACTCCGTCCCCAAAAATTCGGCAACATTGCGTTCCAGGTCAAGGTGGACGTCTGATTGATATGTCAGCCACACGTTCTCACCGCAAATGGTTCGTACCCACCAACGGTACCGTAGAAACCTGGAGGACCGCAGCTTCCAAGACCGTACTTGCGCAACGTTTCGATAGCCTTTTCTTTAATCTGTTCGTTGCCCGCGAGCCCCGCAAAGTTGAAGCTGGCCAGATTGAGGACTGATTTACCATTAGACAAGAGTTTTGGTTTTGGGCCAATGGGACCCGTGACGATAGGCACGGAGCTCAAATCACGTTGCTCCCAGTCATTCAAAGGTTGAGCAAGACTCTCGGGCGTCCATTCATCCACGAGCTCATCAATTTCCTGTGCGCTTCTTGACAAAATGCAACCGTTACGACATTGGCGAACCCACCTTTTCAGAAAATTGAATGAAGTGTTTTCCCTGTTTGTCCCCTCGCGTTCGTGACTGCAGTAACGTGCGCACGGCAAATACGACCAGAATCAGTTCCAGAATGGTTCGCCCTGGATCATTTTGGTGAGAGGACTTGACGTATCGAGCAAGCACAGCAGACCCGGGAATCTTGTAAAACATTGACTCGAGCCTTGCGATAAAATACGCCAAGAAGGCGAGCAAGGGCTCGAGAGTCGAGGAGAGGGTGGAGGTATCCGACATGCTGGTAGTCCGATGTCAGGTGGATGCCGTGCACGCTTTGTTGGGAAAAAAAGTGATTACATAATACTAGTCCTCCTATCCAAGGCATCCAATTTATCAATTTATCAACCAGGCTTTTTGATTTGCGCTGTCATATCTGCCTGTGGGATGTGAATGGGATCAGCCAATCGCGATTGCTGCGCACCAGGTGAGCCCTACGCTCCAATGAACAGTCCATACATCCCGTGGGGACAGCTCATTCGGGTATGGAACGGCCCGCACCAAGTCATCCTCTCGTTCCTCGCTCTGCGTTTCGGTGAATTGGGAAACCAACGGAGATGTTACACGATTCAAGCTCAGCTTACTATACACGTGCCCAGTGGAACGTTTGTCGGGAGCGATCCAGTCACCCTGGGCATGTATCAGGATGACAGTGCCGTGCCATGAAGAAAATGGGGGTCAGTGCTCAGACCGGGTCGCATGGTATGGTCTCGACATTACTACTTGGCTATAAGAACCAGCGTAATGGTTGAGGGTGCCAGCGTGCAGCGGTTGGTGTCACTTATTATATTATAACAAGCACGGTACGCGATTATTCCCTGACAGCGACACCTCTTACGGTGGTAAAATCATTGCCTCAGTGTTTGAAGATGAAGTCACATCTGGCGGAAGCGATAATCGGTCCAAAACAGTATCGAGCATATCGGGGCCAAGAAGTCTCCCAGTATCAGTATTGCTATGTCACCCCCGCCAACGGCGCACGATGAGAACGGAGTGTGCCCCCGCCGTTGCAGTGCATTTCCTTGCACGCTGTGTTCCTCATCGCAGGCTGTCAATGAGCTTCAAGTCTGGGAAAAAAATGTAAGGTTCATTTGTGTTCCACAACCGTTTCGAAACGCTGTACCTTGTCACTTCGAATACTGTTAAATTTCATGCATTAGCACTGTCAGATGTATTCAGCATCTACTCACTGGCTGGTCTACCCAACGAGGCGACCCTGTCATTCAGTCTTCTTTTCCAGTTGCTTCAAGATCATGCCGAACGATTTGCAATCCGTCGCCGCGGCTATGCAGTTAAACAATTACTTAGGGGGTAGGAATCCACTTGACTGATGAACGCTGCTAATGGTGACCGGTGACCTGCTGCAGTTGCGATTTCCACAGTGATCGCATATGATTATAGTGAGTGATGGCAATTGCTCTGTCATGTATCCTTGGTACAGCATGGTTTTACAGTTATCACCCTTCCGAGAGAAGTACTTAGTTTTTCAGCTATGCCGTGCCCTTCTCCTCAAGTTCATCGCAGATAAACTATATTTGGGTTCTGTCATTGGTGTATCGCTTGGCGTTGATCCTGACGTGGCTTACCGCAGAGTCGGCCCTGGACATGGATATCTACGCTCTTTCTTTCCGTGCGTACTTGATGCTTAAAGTGAACACTCAACTAAGCTTGACTCACAGGTTCGTTATATTGGGATCCTGGTTGCATTGTAAGCCGCCTTGAATGATGATATGGTGCTCGAGAAGACACTAAATCCGTTTTTACAGGATCGAAGGACTTTGTATGTGCCAGGCCACGCTGCAGGCAAAGTCGACTGCTAATAACTCCTTGAAAGATGGGTCAAGTTTCATACCTGGTCCTCAATCTGTCTGTCTTTGCCGCATCATTGTGCATCCCATGACTAACGAATATACGCAACTACAGTCGTACGTATTGATGCACCCGTTCATGTATTTCATTGTATGCACTCAGCATTTTAATTTGTCTCGGATAGCTGTAAGTTGGGCTCATTCATCTCTAATTGATCTGAATTCATCATGATCCAAGGCACCGTACTCATCATCGTAGCTGGTTGGGCGTTTGTTCCATTTCTCGCTGCTGTGGATTGTACGTGATCAGATACATCTGTTGATGAAAAATCGATTCCGCTCTAGTGGTAATGATCCTGCGGGTATATGCCATGTATCGAAGATCCAAGATAATCCTTGGGATGCTCCTCTTCTTTTATGTGCCCACTATCATTCTTCTTGCTGTTTCCACCGGTTACTATGAGAATCCCAACACCTATATGTCGGGTGTGTTGACTGCACTGCTGCAGGAATCGTTCTCACCCCTTCTTATCAGTGACCACCTCTCGGGTGTTAAATGCCCCTTATTGCAATGTAACATGGATTTCGTTATCCAAGCTTAATTCATATGTGTTCATTCCTCGTTTCATTCTTTCCGGGCTCATGTTTCTCCTTACTCTCATTCGTTTCTTTTCGGAATCCTTTCGAACATACAAAGCGACAAAGCAATGGCTATCGAGCCGGTGCATCAACCTGCTCGTCCGGGAGAGCGTTCTCTACTTTCTTGCGTATGTGTGCCTCACACCTCTACTTTATTTCATCCGTCTCACCTCGCTCTTCGGTATCGATAGACATTTACTCTACAGTATCGACGCGGACGTGATCACTGCGCAGCTAGACCTCCTTTCGCTACAATCGATGTTGATGAACTTGGTCTCATTCATCCTGCTCTTCACGCTCTGCCCTCGATTCATCATCAGCGTGCGCGAGTTGTATGCAAGCGACACGTGTGCCCGATGGCGACGAGAGTCGGGCATTGACACTGGGTTTGGGTTCATGGCGCACAGCAGTGCCACGGACTTGGCGTAGATCAGGTTTGCGGACACAGAGGCGGGTACTGCGCAACGAGGTAGTGCGTTGGAGGCGGAGGAAGTGGAAACAAGGACGGAAGGTTGATCTAGATGACCGGATCGCAATCATCGTAACTTATAAATGTAGTCGGCGGCGGCGGTCGTGATCGGAGAGCATCGGAACGTTTCCCCTCACCTCGTTTGAGCGCATACCTGATACATGTCAGTTCTGTTTGGCTTGTCATAATGACATGTGCACACGATGAAGCGCTGGCTACGTGCTGTGTGTGGCTTGCCAGCGAGCAGTGGCACTGGGGACAAGACGTTGATTCGGATAGTCAGACTATAGCACGCACTAAGTCATAGGGTCAAGTCGAACGGAGACGGTAACTTAAGAAGTGTTTATTCGTCAAAAG
The DNA here is from genome assembly GCA_038094555.1 of Boletus aff. phaeocephalus. Taxonomy (NCBI): domain Eukaryota; kingdom Fungi; phylum Basidiomycota; class Agaricomycetes; order Boletales; family Boletaceae; genus Boletus; species Boletus aff. phaeocephalus. The sequence continues at coordinate 5,615 of JBBPUH010000135.1, forward strand.
TCTTACGTGAATACCAGGTTCGAATGCGGTGTCACCGTATGTTCACTTGGTGGCTTGGCTGACAATGGCCATCGTTGGCCCACACGCGAGAGCTCGAATTACAAGGTCGGATATTTCATTTACGTGGAAAAGTTAGGTGATACAGCCGTCGTTCAAATCTACCGAGTAGAGCTTCCCCAGGAGGTGGATGAATCACGTCCTCAGCCACGCAGTCTTTGCGATTTTTTTCAGCTTCTTCTGCTCTTTGAATCGTTCCTGGATAGAGCCGGAAGCGTCAGCACGTCCGTTCGTCCATGTGTGTTCCATCTTGGACTCTTCTCTCGCGAAAGATAGCAATGAAGAGCTAGACGTTTGAACACTCACCAGATCCTTCTTCGTCGGCCGCTTCTTCTTCTTGCCTCCCGCCTTCTCCTCTGCATCCCGGCGTTCTACCTCTTGTTCCCACGCACCCACGTCGAAATAAAACTCGCTCATGCGCTTCATCCTTTCATATTCTGACAAGTGAGAAGGTGTCCGTGCATCGGTCGCCGTGAATGCGCCGGTGCGTGCATTGAATCTTGCAGTGAAACTTCCAGCGTGTGCGAGAGAGGACGGGCCGGCGAGAGTCGGGTCAAGGTGTGCAAGGGAGGGATCTATGCCTGCTGCGATGGCACGCGCCTCGAGAGAATTGGGGTCGAATGGATCTGGGTTGACGTTTCCATCTGGATCGCTCGCTTGTGCGTTTGTTGCCGTGTCTTGCGCCTCGGTGGAGGAGGACGAGGGGCCAGAAGGAGACGACTGGAGCGGGTTAACCCATGTGGTCTCGCCAGTGGAAGAGTTGTAAAAGTAGTAGGCGTTGTGTTGGGGCGAAAAGATGGCTTGCCATGCACCAGCTGAGAGGCTGGCGGAGGCTGGCGGGGTGGGCGTGGAAGATTCGGGGGTCGAGGAAGAAGGGATCTGGTCGTCGACCGACGACATGGTTGCCGACGAAGGAGGTTAGCAAAAATAAATAATTTATAAATTCTCTCATGCAGCACCTCATCCGCTCGGCTCTAAAACAGCCGTCCCGTCCGTCGTCCCCTGCACTGGGTGCCCCCGCCTCGCCCCCACCGCCGGGCGCGCCACCGAGGACGACCTCGTCGTCGTCGTCGTTGGCGACGTTCCCGTCTACCGCCTCGCCTTGCTTGGTCCCGCCTGGGCCTTCGCCCTTATTGTCTCCTAATCCCCAGCTCATTGCCTCCGCACCTGTAGTCTCTCAGGGGTATACCCCCAAAGTGTCCTTTGATACCTTTGAAAATCCCGCCGCATCCATGTTCTCCTACACCCTTCACGTCCAGTCAGAAGGTTACATACAGACCCGTGCAACCCGTGTCTTTCTCTGCGCTTCAAGTCCGGATGAAACCGGCAAAGAAGCCCTGGAGTGGGCATTGGATTGCCTCGTTCAAGATGGCGACGAACTCATTGTATTCAGGGGCATTGATCAGGAAGAACTGGGTGCGTGTGTATCTCCGCAACTGGGCCACGTGTTGCTGATCCGCAACCAGAGAAAGATCATGAACTGGTGCGAGAGGAGGCGAGAGAGTTGATGAGGCAAATCCAAGAGAAAAGTATGGAGTACGATCCGGACCGCAAGGTACCCCTTTATCCTCTCCGATGACTTTCCTTCACCTCATCTTCTCAAGATTTCGATCATTCTTGAATTTACCGCAGGGCGTGTGACTACAACTTTGGATAGGTTGATTGCCCTTTACCGTCCCGATTCGATCGTTGTTGGCACCCGCGGTCAGAGGCGTGGCGTCCTCGGTTTTGGTGGAGGCCGATCCGGTGGCATGTTCAGTGGCAAGTCTTATTCCCTTCTGTCATGCCTGTGATTACAGCAGTTGCCCTTGTTATAGGAGTGGGCTCTGTGTCCAAGTATGCACTCTCACACAGCCCCGTCCCAATCATTGTCGTCAGACCAGAAAGCAATGTAAGAAAGGTCCGAGAAAAGAGATTGAAGGACCCAAAGAGAGGGACCCACTTTGAAGAGTGAGTTCCTTCTGGATGGCGTGTTCTCCCTGGCCACGAGGTCCATATATATGTTCCTGCCGAAAAGTGTCGACTCCTGCTGGACGATGCACATATGCGTCTGCGCTGGCAGCATGATGCTCGAGTCGTATATTTCCATTTCGATGCTGACCACCCTGCGTAGATTGCCTCCCACAAGGACAGAGAACGTTTACTCAGTGCCCACTACACTACCCATCCCTTCGTCTACTTCAAAGTCATAAGCTCAAGCAGTCGGTAAATACATCTCAAGCTATCTGTGCATGGGCTTTCTGACCAGTCTTTCGTCATCCATCGCGCGTATTCAACGCTAACTTTTTAGAATACCTATAGCATCTTGAACGCCTCATCACCCTGCTGTTCGCATCGAATTGTCATCTACGTTATTTATTCCCTCCACTGTACCAACTCCTCTTTGATAAGAATAATCCAAGGGTGTCTCTGTATTTTTTATCTCGTTACCTGGTGCAGCGAAGTTATCCTCATTTTTCTTTCTTCCTGTAGCCTCTCTCGACGCATCCCTCTGGCCTCTGTATGTATGTCAATGGCTCATATGACATTGAATGCTCATCTCAGTGCAAAACGAGAAGGATAGTGATTGCATATAATGCTACTGGTTTTGCGCTGTTTGACCTAGAGACAGTGCTCCGGGCCAGCTGCTGCCACCAAACGATTCCTTATTACGTTCTAATTAACCACGAGACTGTGTTCATGGCTGTAATCTCTGGACTGTGCACAAAGCACACTGTGGGCATCTTCATTGAATGCCAACAAACGTGCAAAAAACGACTATCCACTGGACAATTTCGTTCTTACCATATTCAATGATATGGTCTGAGCCGGCCAGCCACGAGTCGTTCCCTTCCCGCGTCGCTTTCGCCATTCGGCGAATCAGTGATAGGATCCGTACACTATTCGAGCTTGCTCTGACACATGTGCCCATTGGAACTCGCATCGGAGGTATCTATTTACATGTCAACCCAGAGTTGTGTATCGGAGGAGCAAGGGCAGTGGCGCTCAAGAAAAAAAGGAGGATAGAGTTTGTTGTTTGGTGGAATGATCGGGAATAGTAGAAGAATCTGAGGGTGCCAGAATGTAACAGTCAGTGTCACAATTCTTTTATGAGCGTGTCCTGGAAGCATGAGACGCAATTGTTTGACAGTGACAGGCGTCTCACGGTGATAACTCGCACCTGGCAGAATTGAAAATGAATTGAACGGCGTACACTACCAAAAAAAAAACGTCGATGAAAGGGATGCCTGGTGGGTTGATTTTCGTCCTGCGATGTAAGTTGCATGTGTGCTTTTCAATGTTACTAATACCACCGGGTGTCGACGAGCTGCAAGTCGGAGAGCAAAGTCGTGGATCTCATAACTCACTCATCAATTCGCGGGAATAATACTATGACTTCGTGAGTAGAATCACTTTTCTCTTGCAAGGTCTAGTCCGTAGTAGGTTTCAGATTCCTATCCAAGCGGCCTTCCGTGACACGGCCTACGTAATTCCCTATACCGAGCGCGTTTCAAGTGTCATCCGCAAAGCTGTTATGGCCTCTAAGTACTACTTAGTATAGAGACTACTTCTGGTAACCGACCTTCCCCTCAAGTTGCCTTGCTCCGAGGCCATGTCTGATGATTTACAACATGTCGTTGCGGCTTTGCAATTAAGCAACTACGCGACAGGTACGGATCCTCTTGGTTAGTGAACTGCTGTTGATAACCTCCTTGTAGTCACAATTTCCACCATCATTGCATATGATTACAGTAAGTGACAGTTCGCAGCTCGGTATTCTTGCTAAAACACGGCTTTATAGTTATCACCCTTCCAAGAGAAGTGCTTAGTTTTCCAGTTATGCCATCCATTCCTCTCAGGTCCATCGCAGACAGACTATATCTGGGTTGGGTAACTGATACATCGCTTGTTTTTGACCCTGATCGGTGCCTTGTCCCAGAGTCGGCCCTGGACGTGGATGTCTACGCTCTTTCTTGTCGTACGTATTCGGTGTTCGGAGTGATTAACCAACCAAATCTGGCTCATAGGTTCGTTATATTGGGATCCTGGTCGTATTGTAGGTCATCTGGAACAATAATCTGGAATACGAATAAGACACTAAAATTGTTTGAAGAATCGAAGGATTTTGTATGTACCAGACCAAGCCGCAGGCGAAGTTGACAGTTAACAACCCCCTTCGGAAGATGGGACAAGTTTCGTACCTGGCCCTCAATTAGTCCGTTTTTATCGCATTACTGGACATCTCATGACTGACGAGTCTACGCAACAATAGTTGTATGTATCGATACATCCATTGTTGTACTTCGCTTCAGCGTTCAGCATTTTGATGTATTCCGGATAGCTGTGAGTTGGTTTCATTCATCTCTCAATAAGCCAAATTCATCATGAACCAAGGTACTGTTCTCATTATCGTAGCTGGTTGGGCATTTGTTCCATTTCTCGCTGCTGCAGACTGTGCGCGATCCGATACCACATTCAATAATATTGTCCAGTTGACGACAGATTGATTTTGCTCTAGTGGTAATGATCCTGCGGGTATACGCCATGTATCGAAGATCCAGGATAATCCTTGGGGTGCTCCTCCTCTTTTATGTGCCCACTATCATCCTTCTTGCTGTTTCCACGGGCTACTATGAGGACCCCAATACTCATATGTCGGGTGTGTCGACTGCACTGCTGCAGGAATCGTTCTCACCCCTTCTTATCAGTGACCATTTCTCAGGTACTCAATACCCCTTATTGCAATGTAACATGGATGTCATTATCCAAGCTTAACTCATATGTGTTCATTCCTCGTTTTATTCTTTCCGGGCTCATGTTTCTCCTTACTCTCATTCGTTTCTTTTCGGAATCCTTTCGAACATACAAAGCGACAAAGCAATGGCTATCGAGCCGGTACATCAACCTGCTCGTCCGAGAGAACGTTCTCTACTTTCTTGCGTATGTGTGCCTCACGTCTCTACTTTATTTCATCCGTCTCACCTCGTTCTTGGTATCTATAGACATTTGCTCTACAGTATCGACGCGGACGTGATCACTGCGCAGCAAAACTTGCTTTCACTGCAATCGATGTCGATGAACTTGGTCTCATTCGTCCTGCTCTTTACGCTCTGCCCTCGGTTCATCATCAGCGTGCGCGAATTATATGCGAATGATGATGTCCGTACCGGATGGCAGCGGGAGCTGTGTACCGACATTGGGTTTGGGTTTACGGGTAACAGCAGCGATACGGACATGCCGCCCATCAGGTTTGCGGGGACAGCAGGGAGTATGGAGCCTGAGACGACTGCGCTGTGGGTGCAGATGGAAGAAATGAGAACGACGTGCTGAATTTTTCTTAATAATGCTCTATGCAGTCAGGTCACGGGCTCTTTGCATTTCTTAGTGATAGTCACGGTTATGCTCCCCTTTATACCACCGAATGTTCAGCTCTTCACCAACACCATTAGCATCAATCTTCCCTCGGGGATATACCTCCATAAGTTTCCCTTGACACCATTGGGAATCCTAGGCGCTTCCAGACGAACCGGCAGAGAAGCTCAGGAATGGGCGCAAGTTAGAGATTGTCATTCATGCAAGAGGTCCTCGACATGTTCAGCAGAAAGTCTTATTCAGTTCCTTTATGCATGTGATTTTCGTTACAGGGGTGGGCAGTGTCCATATACGCTCTCTCTTACATTCCTGTCCCAATATACATCTGCCTCCTCCGAGTCACCGCCATGGGCACTTCTTCTATCTCATCCATCCCCTCCTGGGGCACGAACTGAACACTCAGGAATTGGCTTACTTGCTGACCCGATGACATGCCAAATCCAGAGTCGATACATTGGCTTCGGTGAACGTGAGTAGACAGTTCCCTGATGCTCAATATGAATCTGGGGTTTAGAGTGTAGACAAGAATGTCTAGGACGGAAGCGAGAATGGCCTGGAATGTCGGATTCATGGAAATGGTAAAGAGGTCCTTGATGATGATTACATATAGGAAATTGCTGTCGATTCGATTCAGCGTTAAAACCACGTGCACTGGCGGGGTCAGTATTAGACCTACATGATGAAGTAGAGTATGCCTTGTTGGACAATAAGATGGATATACTGGTTGAGCTTCCACTCCTTTGTCGCAGTGTACATTTGGTATGATTGCTCAAGAAATTGATAGACGGCCAGAAGAGACATCAGTCCTTGAAGAGCAACCAGAGGAATGAGAGAAAATCTGCCCCAGTTTATGGAGGCATATTCCAATATGCAGAATGGCGGATAAGGTGGCGGAGAGATAGCCACTGTGGAACAACCGACATCACCGGAATGTATTTGGGCAATTATTGGGC
>JBBPUH010000136.1:0-22287 GCA_038094555.1 Boletus aff. phaeocephalus
GGCGCGGCTTGGCGGCGTTGGTTCGTCGTTGGCGTTGGGTGCCGCGATGTTGTTGATAGGTACGTTGACCTCTTCTTTGTCGAAGCGAACGCTTCGTTCGACGCTGACACGCCGCGTGTCTTCCCAGTAGATCCGATGCGCGCCGCTATCGCGATCGAATCCAACCCATCGACCTGAGCACGCACGAGCGTCGAGCTTCGTGCCGCTCGTGTTGTGTACCGTTACATGGCTGCCCCAAGCGGGTATGTTGGTCAGGTCAGGTTTCTTTTTATATACCATTTCGTATGGCATTTTGCCTGCAAGCGACCGTGTTGACGTTCTGTTTTTCAGCCAGACCATGTGTGTGATGGCCTCTCCCCATAGCGATTTCGGCAGGCCGCTCGCGTGCAAGACCGCGCGTACTCTTTCGATCAAGGTTCGATTAAGGCGTTCGGCGATACCGTTGTGTTCGGGCGTGTCGTGAACGGTGAGTTTTCGTTCTGTCCCGTTCGAGCGGAGGTGTTGGCTGAACTCTTTGCTAGTGAATTCTCCCCCGCGGTCCGAGCGCAAACGCTTGATCTTCGAGTCTAGCTGAGTGTTCATCCATGCTTCAAATTGACGATATGCTCTGAAGGTCTCGTCTTTCGTTTTTAACAGGTGTATTGTTGTGAAGCGCGAGTGATCGTCTGTGAACGATGTGAAGTATTCGCTGTGTGCGATTGTCCGAATAGGTGAGGGTCCCCATAGGTCCATATGCACCTCATCGCCGACATTTTCTCGCCGCGCAGGCTCGCGAACTTTCCTGATTGGTTTGCGGGTGGTCTTAGCAAAGTCACAGGACTTGCAAGAGCCCATCGTGGTATGCAAAGGGTTGAGCGTAATGCCGATTATTCGGCCGTTGGATACCATCTGACAGATTGCTTCGGGTGCGATATGCCCTAGGCGGGCGTGCACTTCTTCCATGGTGAGGTGCTCCATTGTGCTCGCTTTTCCCGCGTACGACGTTTGTGATCCTCGAAGAATATAGAGGCCACGATTTAGTGGGATTTGGGCAAGCTGTTTCCGGTTTGAGTCGAAGACATGGCACTGAGAGTCTCGGAAGATTGTTGCATAGCCTGCGGCGTCAAGACGGCTGATTGATACGATCGTTAGACCCATCTGTGGTGCGTACAGCACGTCTCTCAGTGTTACGTGAGTCTGACTTTTGCCGTTTGGAACCAAGATATTCAAATCGCCTTTTCCAAGGGCTTGGAAGGTACGCTTATCGGCGGCAGTGATCGGTTTTGGGGAAATTGATCTGTAATTAATGAAGAGATCTTTGTAGGACGATAAATGGGATGTAGCGCCGGAGTCAAAGAGGATGGTGTGTATGGCGGCATCACCTTTCTCATTGACGAGCATTATAGAGTCAGAGGAGTGGGGCATGTCCTCACTGTTCTCGGATGCGAGCCAGATTGCGTCAGGTTCGTTCTGCTCTGTCGTTGCTGTAGCGGCTTTCTCTCTTTGCTTTCCCTTCGAATTCTGACCACTCTTTCCTCCCCCTTCTGCTGTGCAGTCGTTTTGCCTATGACCTGGTTTCCCACAATTGTAACAAGTACCGCGAAATTTCTTTTTGTTCGAGCTGGATGCAGAGTATGCAGCGTCGTCGCTGCGGCTCGATTTCTTCGATTTTATCTGATGGCGGTCATACTCGTCTGTAATTGTGGACATGATGTCGTTGGAGGTGAGGGGTTTATTGTTGAATCTCGCTGATGCGGTCATTGCAGATATGGTGGCGTTGTATGAGGATGGGAGGGAAGAGAGTGTGATGGCTGCGAAGTCATTGTCGTTTAGAGCAGTACCCATTGAGGCGAGTTCCTCTCGAATGAGGCGAAGTTTATTGAAGTGTGCGCGTACGTCTCCGCGCTCGTTGCACCGCTGCTCGTGTAGCTTACGACGCAGTTCCATAGCAACAACCTCTGAACGTTTCTCGAATTCGTTCGTTAAGATTTTCCATGTGCCCGCAGCAGTGGTTTCATTGCGAATGCGGATATAGTGTGAGTCGGAAAGAGTCGAGCCCAGGATTCCCATCAACTGAGCGTTGTTCTTCACCCACTTGCTCATTTCCGCAGTGTATTCGTCTATGAGCTGTTGCTCTGCTGCTGTCGGGGCCGACGTGGACTGGTTACTGGTGCGGGGATCTGTTGGCACTGGTTTTGAACCGTCGAGGTAACCGAACAATTCTTTTGCCATTACTGCCCATTTGACTTTATCCTTGTATGATAGCCAATTACTACCATCCGACTTCAGGTTCGGGATTTTTAGGTAGTCATCTCTGTAGGGGTTCGACATGGTGTTTGTTCGGGAGGGACTTGAGTGGTAGTTCTCGGATTAGTGAGCAACTACAGGGCTCATAACCTGTAGAAGTATGTAACACTCAGTGATTGTGGACAAGTCACTTAGTATTAGTAGGTACCTGTAGAAGTATGTAACACTACAGTACCATGAGTAAAGGGTGTGAGAAGCTATTAGAAGGTTGTCTTACCTCAGTGATTGTGGACAAGTCACTGAGGTGAGAGCGTGGTTACGATGGAGTGAAAACAGTACGTGATTATGTAATAGCGCAGACACAGCCACGCAACGATTGACTTCCAACACTTCATACCAGTATTCTTCAAGTGCCAATGCACTGTAGTTGCAGAGAGGTATTGATTGATGACATTGGTGAGGGCCTTTGTCACCTGAACAGCAGTATCTGCCTTTCCATAAAAGATAAGATGAATAGTATAATGAATATTGGTAGAGGAAAGCTTAGATGGACAACCTCCAGTTGACTTTTGGAGCTCAGAGTGCTCTTTGGAGCGAAGCCTAGATATGGTGGAGACATGGAGACCAGTGGTAGCAGCAATAGAGTAAGCAGATTGCCCAGCATCAAGCATAGAGAGGATGGTATTTTTTTGAGTAGAGGATATAGATCTTATGATGATGTGGTTGGGAATAAAGATGTGTGGAACTTATTTTAAACTCAGACATAGTATTTATATGTGTATCTTTGTTTGTATGGCCAAACATTACTAATTATCATATGATCTCAATGACATTTGACTATATTCATTATAGGTGCAAAACTGTTGCAATGGTATTGCTGTTTTGAAATGGCCATATCTCTACAACTACTAAGCCAAATCACATGACCCAGGGACCAATAGTATAGCCAAGAGTAAGGGCTATTGATTATCTCAGCAAACCTAAGTGGAATTCCCACATATGATTGCAGTACACTTCATGCACTGTGTTGAGGTTAATTATTGCAACAGTTTTGAAGGTCACTGTAATATGCTGCACTAGTTTTACTAGGTGCAGGAAAGTTTTCTGGGACAAGTCAACAAGTGAGCAATTTAACAAGTAGTGTTGAAATATAAAGAGCAGAAGCACGGGAAAATTCTATGTTCTAAAAATAGAACTGCCTACAATGGAAATTGCTTGGCACAGTTCCTATGGTGGGTACCTTGGTATCTAAAAGAGATAAACTGCTAAAGCTAAAAAGCTCTGTAGTAACAAATGCTAGATTCCTAATGAGTCTGCTAATATGTAACTAGGGGTGTGGGAAAGTTCCCAGGGTCACACAGTTCACACAATATGGGTTAGATATAAACCTTCTATATTGAGTCACTGGAATGGAGATTAGTCAGCAGTTGGCAGCTGTGTATGAATATTGTCAGATGTGTACACAATTCTCAAGTCCTAAGTATTCCTAAGCTAGATTTACTTAGGCTACAGTGGCAGTGTATATGCCCACTTAGGCTAAAAGCTTATGTAATCACTTTGTGGCTGAGACACCTCTCTACTGAGTGGCTATGCTCTAGCTCTCACAATGGCAGGTGTTTTCTACTCTAGTTCACACTTGGAGTACTAGAAAATGGGTGAGATTGTCTACTGTAGACTTATCTCTGAGACTCTACCTTCACTCTGGAGGTATGAGGTCTCTAGCAACTGACTGGTGGTACTCACTCAATAGAGGGTAGCACCTATGGGCACACTTAGCACTTTTGTGCTTGTGTATGCACTGTTCAACACACTGACTGTGGGGGAATCTCCACTCCTTTTATAGGTAATTACAAAGGGCTGTACTTTGCTTACCAATCCTTAATTCTGATTGATTAAATGGCTCCACTGCTTTGTAAGCATGGGCTTGGCACTCCCTTAGGGCTGACTAAGCATGACTCATCATCATGGCAGTGCACACAGCCCATAGGCTGTATATTCCCTTGGAAGCTACCCAAGGCAATGTAAGGGAGTTATGTATTCCAATGGAATATTCTGGGTGGGAGTTTACTCACAGCTGTGTCTGGGCAGCAATTGTGGCAGTGCCCTAGACAGGCTGTGGTCACGTGACCACTAAGAATGCACATCAGGCTGTGCTATATGATTAGGTACACTAAGTCTAACTACTAAGTACTAATTACTATACTTATTACTCTTTTCCCTAATACTAATTCCTAAGTCAAGCTTAATGGTAACAAAAGTGTAATATCTCCAGAACAGCTTGGGCTATAAAGTTGAAATTTGGAGGGGAGCTAGATGGGATACTAAGCTATGTCTCCATAGGATATGATCTGATTCTGGCCACAGGCTGGCTAGGGATTCTCATACTACACTCATGACTCCATGCACATTCATCTTTGTGCAGGTCAACATGATGCATTGCAATCAACAAGCAGAGTTTGAAACAGATTTTATATAAAATAAGGTTACACAGAGTTTGACACTTGTTTACCTTGAACTCTTCTTCATGATATCTGGTACCAACAACATCAAATCCTGGCATAATGAATATCTCAAGGAGTGTGACAACAACAACAAGTTATTGGATGTTAAGGTGGTGGAGCAACAGAGGTGCATGAGGCTGTGCAAAGAAAAAGAAGAATGGAAATGATGTGAGAAGGAGGAGTGAAAAAGGCATGAAGAGGAGGAGTGTCAAAGGAATATTGAGGAGATATGTCAGAGGTTGGCAGAGAAGTACACCAGAGAGGAGTGTGAGGCCAGAGAAATGGAGAAGGGCAAAGGACAGGTCAGAGCACCAGTGAGTGCCCCATGGTAATGGAGTTGGTGTCATGCTAATGGAAATAGTCGAATCCAATTGAGTTTTCATCAGAGGATAACAGTAGTGATAATGAGGAGCTGGAAAGAGGCCAGAATAGTCACAAGGCAGCAATGAAGAAGTGTCTGTGCTGTAGGAAGAAGTGCTTGGTGTGCATGGGGCCCACCTGAGGAACAAAGGGGAAGATGTGAGGAGAGTGTGCCAAAGCACACATAATGTGCTAGAGGGGTCACAATAAAAAGGAGTCATCATGATGAGGGGAGTAGAGGAAGAAGATAAATTACACATATGTCGAAATCTTGGCAGGGCCATCTTGGAAAGTCAGAGATCTGGAGATGGTAGGGGTTGCATAGGAGATGACAGTGATTTTGAGGGAATTGGTTAGAGAGGTAAGGAGGTTGAGGGAGAACTTGAGGAAGGGGTGTTGAGAGAATGCACAAGTCTAGACAGAGTTATTGGAGGTTGAGAAGATGGAGGTTGGAGTTGGAACAGAGGAAAATGAAGATGAAGCAGATGAGGATGGAGAAGGGTCAGAGATGGAGGAAAACAGAGAAGAAGAAAAGGAACAGTAGATAGAAGATATTTACTTGTTTTATTATCTTTTTTTGTTTTTATAAGAGTGAATATGGAAATGGAAACAGGATAAAGTGGAGAAAATATCGAAGATGAGGAGTATGTACCAGAGAGAGAAATTTATGATAATGGAGAAATCAGAGAAGATAGAAAGCAGAGAGAAACAGAAACAGAAATAGAGGGGACAGAGGAAACATAGCATGAGGTCATAAAACAGAATCAGAGATCATGACAGAGACATAAGGCAGAGGTGCAGGAGTTTGAGGAGTTCTGACCAGAAATGACAGGAGTGTCAAGGAAACTCAAGGAGTCAAGTACAGAAGTGTTGGGACTTGAAGAGAACCTGCAAGTGAAAGAGTGTCAACTCAAGTGAAGTGTAAACTTCACTTCAGTCAGTTATTGTCAGTCTGGAGATTCCAAGGAATGAAGATGATGAAGGAACATCAGAAATGATGTCTGGAGCATGACTAACTAATTTGGTTGTGACTGACAGAGTGTTACAATTTATGCTTACTCTTTTCTTTCTTTGCACGGTTACACCTTAGCTCCTTGGACTTAATTTCCTTTCACCACTAACTCATCCATTCTCCATAATCCTTCACTTGCTTCATCAGCAGATACTTCCACCACATTCTATGACATTCCATTTTTACTTAGCCATTACCCTTCTATGCCTGCCCTTATGCTTTCCCAAAGATATATAAACTTTCAATACCTCACCAATGTACCTTAGCTTAGATCTCCTCAAGTCTCCTCTAAATCCACTGTGTTTTCCCTTTGCTCTAAGCCCAGGCATTAGACCTGTCCTTGAACCCTTGAATCAGTCACTCTCACTGTTGAGTGGAGTGTCTTCCTTGGACTTTGAACTACCATTGAGTGTGCACTTACTTTGAATCTCTTCAAACTTATATCTTGAGGCTACACTCGTCCCTACCTGGGTCAAGCATAACAAAAGATCTAAGCTATCTCTGCGGCTACCATCGCCATAGTCCCACCCCACCATATCCAAATGAACTCAAATCCCTCCCTCTCTCTGGGAACTCTCTTCCAGAAAGAACAAACCCATTGACTCTTTCTCTAATGAAAGGAAAGAACCCCCTGAATCCTAAGATTTCAATATTATCCTTACCGATAAGGAGAACAACACCCTTGAACTCTCACACTGCCTTTCCTCCACCCTGAACATTCCCAGAGTCCCCACTTCACCTTCTCCCACCCCCATTGCCTTGACAGGACAGATCTTTGGACCCCCTCCTATCTCTGGCATCCCTGTACACTGCTCCTCCCTTCCACAGAACCCACCCCCAACCCCCATGACTACAAAACCCACAGAACTCTGCCTTGGCACCCCTGAAAACTATGGCAGTTCCCCCACCAAGGCTGTACAATGGCTAAATAGCATGTGATTCTACCTTGCTGTCAATGATCAGATCTACAACTCTAATGTCAAAAAGATAGCTTATGTGCTGTCTTACATGACCCTAGGATCAGCTCTCACTTGAGCCAACACCTTCAGGCAGAAGGCCATTTCTGCCACCACCATCACCTTTGGAACCTTTGAGGACTTCTGCAATGCCTTCCAAAAGACCTTTACCCACCAGTACACCCTTGCTAATGCCATTTTTTGGCTCTCCACCACCTGGATGGAGTACAACTCCTCCAAAAGGTCCTACATCCCTAGCCTTGCTGAATACACTGCCAATTTCCAAAGCAACATTGCCCTTTCGGGCATTACCGATGAGAATGTCCTCATTAGCTATTACTCTATCAGGTTGGCAGAACCCATCATGTGAAACATTTATAGACTTGACTCTGTTCCCATGAAAATCAAGAATTGGTATGAGAAGACCACACTCTTTGACTCCCAATTTGTGCAGGCCCAGGAAATTGCAAGGCTTTATGTTGGAAGGACCTCCTAGATCATACACCAATCTTACACCACTCCCACCCCCTCCCCTGCCAAGGATCCCAATGCCATGGATGTAGATGCTATAAGAGTATCGAAACTCACCCCTGCTGAACAAAAACATTGCATCAAAAAAGGACTTTGCTTCCATTGCCAATGAAGCAGTCACCTCAGTGGGGAATGCCCCAACTTTGCCTCCTCCTCTCCTACACCCAAGAACCCAAAAGATTGAAAGGTCCAGAAGGTGGCCAAGAAAGATGAAGAAGTCCCCAAACTCATTGAACTTGAGGACAGCAATAACGAAGAAGAAACCATTAGGAAGGTTTCTTTCCAATGGGATTTTTAAACTGGGGAACTTGTTCAACACAAGTCTTCCCTTCCTTTACGTGTGCTCCTGTAATTGTATTATCTTCCTTGAAAGCAATAAAACTCCCCTTTCAGCTTATTGAACCTTCACACACAATGAAAGTTGTTGATGCTCATGCTCTTGTTGATAGTGGAGCAGATATGTCATGCATTGACTGGCAATTTGTCAGAAAATATTGACTCCCCATCCAAAAACTCACTAAACCCATCACCATCCGAAATGTTGATCAATCCACCAATAAAAACAGCTCAATCCACTTCACCTCCACCTTGTTAATCAATGTTAAAGGCATTGCCCACAAAGTTTTCCCCTATGTCATGAACTATGGAAATAAGAACATCATCCTTGGACTTCCTTGGTTGAAACAAACCAACCCCACCATCGATTGTACCTGACAGACCATTAACATCCCCAAATCCTCAGACCAATTCTCTGAACTCTACCAACTCCACACTGCCAATCAACTCCACCATGACTCCCATTTTAAATGATGGACTCCTTCTGCTCAACCCCCCAAACATATTAACATCCATGCCATCCATGACTTCTGACTCTATGAATACCTTCATTATGAGACAGAATTGCAATTCTGTCAAAGGGCCAAAGAGTTGTATACCATCAGCAGGATTATTCGCTACAGATCCCACTTTATCCCCAATGGCTCCCCCATCATTGCCAAACTCACCAATGCCATGGAGCTTGCCATGGTGGCTGAACGAGCCAAACCAAAGGTCACTCTTCCCTCCAAATACAAACAGTTCTCCTCTGTATTCTCAAAAGAAACCTCTAAATACCTTTCCCCATCTCACCCTTACAACCACAAAATAAATCTTGACAAGTCCTTCACCCCAAAGGTTGGCAAGGTCTACCCTCTTTCTCCTGATGAACAAAAGGCCACCAAAGCTTTCCTCAAAGAGAACCTCAGAGCTGGAAAGATTCATCCTTCCAATTCCCTCCAAGCCACTCCATTCTTCTTCATAAACAAGAAGGATGGAAAACTACGACCTTGCCAAGACTACAGATACCTTAATGAACACATCATCTGCAATGCATACCCCCTCCCATTGATCTCCAACCTCATCAATAAACTCAAGGATGTAAAGGTATTCATCAAGTTTGACATCCAATTGGGATACAACAATGTCAGGATTAAGGATGGTCACCAATGGAAGGCAGCATTCATCACTCATAAGGGACTCTTTGAACCACTAGTTATGTTCTTTGAACTCACCAACTTGCCCACCACCTTCCAAAGGTTCATGAATGACTCTTTCAGAGATATGATAGCCAAAGGATGGCTAGTCATCTACATGGACGACCTCCTGATTTTCTTCCCTGATGAAAAGACCCACACCAAGCGAACTAAACATATTCTCCAATGAATGCAAGAACTGGACCTTCATCTGAAGCTCAAGAAATGCACCTTCGATGCCAAGGATGTAGAATACAGAATGATCATTAAACCCAGACAACTTGCCATAAACCCTGTCAAGCTCGATGGAATTGCTAAATGGCCTACCCTCACCAAGGTTAAAGAAGTCTGATCATTCTTGGGCTTCGCCAATTTCTATAGACACTTTATCCTTGACTACTCCACTATTGCCTGCTCCCTCATTGACCTGACCAAGAAATCCTCTGGATTGGACTAGACTGACACCTGTCAAAAGTCTTTTGACTCACTAAAGCATCTCTTCCTCTCAAAACCTGTCCTTCACCTCCCCAATCCCTCTGTGCCCTTTGCCATCACCACTGACACCTCAAAGTATGCCTCTGGCACTATTCTCCTCCAAACTGACTCCAACAGTGACTGTGCTCCTACTTGTTGACTTTGTTCTCTCCTGCTGAATGCAACTATAATATCTACAATAGAGAACTCTTAGCCATTATCCATGCCCTGAAGTCTTGGAGGCACTATCTCCATGGCTCCCCCTTCCCCATCCAAGTCTTCACTGACCATAAGAACCTCACTTACTTCTGCCAAGCACAAACTCTCAACCAACGACAAGCTCATTGGCTCCTAGACCTCACAGACTTTGACCTGAAAATGGTACATGTCCTTGGAAAACTCCTTGCCAGTCCTAACGCCCTCTCTCAACAACCTGACCTCCATCCTGAAGACCCTGATAATGAAGGCACCATCCTCCTTCCTAACTCTCTCTTCGTCCATGTCATCAACTCTGCTTTGCATTGGAAGGTCTCATCCTCTTCCAAAGATGATCCCCTCATTCTGAACATGCTTCAAGTCCTTGATGGGTCAATTCCCCCTGTTATTCACTCTTGCCTTTCAGATTAGGCCTTTGACAATGGCATCCTTACCTACCAAGGATGTGTCTACATTCCCCTAGACGAAGAGCTACACTGTTCCATCATCTCTCAATGCCATGACCACACCTCTGCTGGTCATCCTGGCTATCTAAAGACTCAACAACTTGTTGCCTCAGAATTCTGGTGACCAGGTCTCACTCAATTCATCTGGAAGTATGTTGAAGAATGTTCCTCTTGCCAACAGGCCAAGATAAACACACACACCACTGTCCCCTCCACTGCACCAATCAAATCCTCTGCCTCCCACCCTTTCCAACAAATCTCCTGCAACCTGATCATTGACCTCCCCCAGTTCTCTTCCTTCGATTCTCTCCTGGTTGTGGTAGACCATGGGCTTACTAAGGGGGTGATTCTTTGCCCCACCAAGGAATCCATCTCCACTGCTGGAATTGCCACTCTTTTCTTCCATAAGGTTTACAAACGCTTTGGACACTATGACAAAATCATCTCTGACTATGGCCCCCAGTTTACTTCCACCTTTGCAAAGGAACTCGGGAAATTCCTCAGATATAACCTCTTCCTGTCTACCACCTATCACCCTCAAACCAATGGAGAAACCAAACATGTGAACCAAGAAATAGAGACTTATCTTTGGATCTACTGTGGGAACAACCTGACCTCATGGTCTGAACACATCACCCATGCTGAGTTTGCTCACAATCACTGCCCACATTCCATCACTGGAAAATCCCCATTCTACCTCATGATGGGCTATGAACCCTGCACCCTACCTTCCATTCTTCCAGACACAGACCTCCCCACAATTGAAGAATGCCTCAAAGAGCTGACTGCTGCATGAGATGAAGTCCTTGCTGCCCATGAACTTGCTCACCAAGTCATGAAAGCTCGTGGAAACCATGGCTTCATTCCCTTTATTAAAGGAGACAAGGTTTGGCTTGAGGCCAAAAACCTCAAACATCACTCTCCCACTCCAAAGTTCAATCCCAAATGAGAAGGACCCTTCACCATCACAGAAGTCCTATCCCCCCTTACTTACCAACTCCACTT
This sequence comes from Boletus aff. phaeocephalus, assembly GCA_038094555.1. Taxonomy (NCBI): domain Eukaryota; kingdom Fungi; phylum Basidiomycota; class Agaricomycetes; order Boletales; family Boletaceae; genus Boletus; species Boletus aff. phaeocephalus. The sequence goes on from JBBPUH010000136.1 coordinate 11,239, forward strand.
ACCAAATTCACCCTGTGTTCCACACTTCTCTCTTATCTCCCTACCATGAAAACAGTGTACATGGCCCTGACTTCCCTTCTCTGCCACCTGACCTAATTGAAGGGGAAGAAGAATACAAAATTGAAAAGATCCTTCACCACCACAGACCTTCCTCTCACTGCATGTTCTTGATCTGATGAAAAGGATACTCTGCTGAAGAAGATTCCTGAATCCCAGAACAGAATCTCAAACATGCAAAGTCCACACTCTTAGAATATAAAAGACTCCATCCCTCCACTTTTCCTTCCTCATAATCCTCAGACAACTTTTATCATATCTATCAAACAGCTTTCCATCTCTTCCAAATCTTCTGTCACTGTTTCCACCCCTTCTTTCACCCAGGCATCTCCTGGATGGACTATTTCTGTTCTGCCCAATGATCTTTTCAATGTTACCCCTATGCGCCTTCCTGGCATCACTCATGTCTCCATACCTGCCCCTGTTGTTTTCCATCCCCTTTCCCCAGAAACTTTCAGAGCTCACCCAGCTCTACCTCCCATTATTGCTGTTGATGTTCATCCCCTCACCAACAACCTTCATGATGGACCACCACCTGCTGACTACATCCATGCTTTATCCCACTACCTGGTGGATTCCCACCTCACCATTCCCTTTGAAGCCCACATGGACATGGACTTCTTTTTCTTTGCTCTTTACAAGGCTTACCTGCAAACCCAGCACCTCTTAGTTGTTACTAACAACTTCACTGCCCTCAACTCTGCTCCCCTTGATCACAACTACGTTGCCACAGTCCAGGCCTCTATCCTGGAAAACCTCCATGTCACTATGTACCAGCTAGGCTTTGGAGAATTCCTAGTTGACATTGATTGATACACTGTTGAGCTGGCAGTGGAGAATGCTCACTCCATCCTGCCCACTATTCATCCTGCCTTGACCCCATGACAACCCTTGTCTCCCTCAATGCCCTCCACATCTTCAGAACCATTGATCCCTGCTGAACTCACTGCCATGCAATGAGCTGAGAACCTCCACAAACAACAACACCTTCTTGCCAAAGGACCCCTTTCCTCTTCTAACCATCACTATCATGATGCCTGTCACCAATGCCATCACCTTGGACACTTCTGCATCCACTGCCCACTCTACCAGTGTCCCATCATTCAGTGTAGACAATGGCACCCTGGTCACTCACAAAGGAACTGTCCTTTTGCCACCAGACAACTTTCCACCTACAACAGGACTGTAAACACCCCCTCTGGTCCCATCTGCAATGGAGTGTCAAGTCTGGGTCCTTCAGATCAAAGTCTGACGAAGGTCTGGGGGAAAGAGGAATGGAGCACAAGTATTGTCAAGCAAAGTTAACCAGAGGTTCAGAGATTGAAGATACAGAGGGGGTGAGGATGTCGGCACAGGACTTATGTGTTATGCCCTTGTCAAGCCCTTGTCCTCATATTTAGGATGGAACGGAGATGAGAGAGAATAGAGAAGTCAGACTCGGAACTGGAGGTGACTTATTTGATATTCAAACTGAGGTATCTATGAAAGGAGTACAGGGTTTATATACTAAGTGTCCAGTAGAACTCCAGACTGGAGATTGGTAAGTAAGAGTGTTAAGTGAAGGTGATGTACAGTACATAGTGATGAATAAGACGGAATATGGAGAAGAACAGAAACTGAGAAATCTGACTAAGAGAATAATACAGACTTACAAATATGAACTAGAACAAAAGGAGATGAATATAAAAAGTAAACATCCAGAGTGCCAACTCTGAAATAGTCTGGACCCAAGGATCAACACATTGTCTGGAACTCCAGAGATATCTGGAAATGGACTTCACAAAAATCTGGAATGTGACATGGAGGATCTTTGGCTAACCACCTCTCTGATGCCCCGTCTCCTCCTCATCACCTGATCCCATCGTCCTCCTCATCATCATACCATTCCACAAGGTCTTGCCAAGGCTTGTCGTCTTCAAACTCATCTCATTCCTCCCAGTTGTCAGGATCTCATCACCATCATCCTATTCCTATCCCTCTGCCTCATCCTCGCTCTCCTTTTTCTGAAGACGATGTTATTCCTGAAGAAGGTTACTCGAACATCACAGGTTCACTGGGCTGCTCCTACTCTTCTCTTTATAATTATTATTAGGTTCTTCGATGATGTCTTGAATCTAGTATAGGAGTAATGTTACGATTTATGCTTACTCTTTTCTTTCTTCACATGGTTACACCTTAGCTCCTTGGACTTTGTTTCCTTTCACCACTGACTCATCCATTCTCCATAATCCTTCACTTGCTTCATCAGCAGATACTTCCACCACATTCTATGACATTCCATTCTTACTCAGCCATTACTCTTCTATGCCTGCCCTTACACTTTCCCAAAGGTATATAAACTTTCGATACCTCACCAATGTACCTTAGCTTAGATCTCCTCAAGTCTCCTCTAAATCCACTGTGTTTTCCCTTTGCTCTAAGCCCAGGCATTAGACCTGTCCTTGAACCCTTGAACCAGTTGCTCCCACTGTTGAGTGGAGTATCTTCCTTGGACTTCACACTACCATTGAGTGTGTGCTTACCTTGAACCTATTCAAACTTATATCTTGAGGCTATACTCATCCCTACCCAGGCCAAGTGTAATACAGAGTTGGAATGGGGAGAGGAGTGATGTATTGAGATCTTGATGTAGGAGACAGGGATAGGTCTTCATGGTACATCTAGATAATGGAGTGATGTGGGGATGAACAAGTGGATGATGTACTAGGGATTATTTTCTTCAGAATAGGAGGTAGGACCAGAGTTGGACAGGATTGTCCAAAGATCATGATTGAGATGCTCAGAGATAATGTCATATCCATGTCAAACCCCTATTTCCAACCATCTCCAATTGTTGTCATTTGACTCTGGTCATCTCCATTGAACTTCTCTGCAGGAGTTCAACCCTGGTCCACCAAGCATCCTGGACTTGCCTCAGAGTTCCTCTGCTTTCCAGACTTCCTTTTCATATATTCTTCTTTTGTCTTAGTTCCATTCTTGTCACCTTTCCTTCTGTCCAGTACAGCCTTTCAGACTTCAGTATATTTGTCATTCTGACACTTCTGCTTATTCAGGATGTGTCTTCAGCATGTACATTCTCTGTCCCATCTTATTCATCCCAGTGTACATCACCTTCTTACTTTCTTAGTCATCTCTAATCTGGACTTACTCTGGATATATCAGCACTTCATATATAATCTCCTATACTTCCTCTGTAGTTCTCTAGTTTGAATATTGTTCATCAGTGTTTGTCAGTGTTTGTCATTGTTTGATTCATTGTGATGTTCATTATGTATAATCATTAATATCATCTACCCTTCTCTTCTCCTTGTCCTCAAACCCTCTCCATCTTATCATTCCCAATCTCTGAAATACAAGGACCAGAAACTGGCAAGGGTGTGACACATAAGTCCTGCACCAATGTCCTCACCTCCTCCATACTCTGCTCTACCCTGGTTCGACTCTGGATGACTTATTTCCAGACTTCATCCTGAAGTCCCAGAAATAGCCCCTATCCTCCGGACTTCCATCAGATATCCCCCAGGAGAAGATATCTCCCTTCCATCCTACCTCAGGAGCACCACCCTGACAGATAAGGTCTTGAGTGATATTGACTAGTTGTGAACTTGAAGGGACTTTGTGAGTTTACTAGAGTTGAAATGGGCCTAAAGAGTGACTGGAATAGTTGCAAGCAGAGTCCTTATCCTCCCCTTAATAGGGAAGTCCGAAAAAGAGATCCTAGAAATGGAGTACATCAGAGGTGCTTGGAGCATATCAAACAGTGTCAGCAGCAATCACAAGCAGAATGAACAGGGAAAATGGTCTGAAAATGATGCGAGGGGGTAGATTTCTTCCAAAAAGGTGCCAAGAATGCCAGAAAAGAGTCCAGAATGATGTGAAATGACCAACTTTTACCCATAAAGGAGTAGAAGGAGGGTGAAAATGGATGGAAAATATGCCAGAGTATGACAGAGGTGCATGAAAGTGTAGACAGAGGTGTGTGAGAGCACACAAAGATGTTGTTCAGAGTTAGCATGGCAGGAGGTGGAGGTGACAGAGCATCTGGAAATTGAAGATAAGGCAATGAAAAGAGGACAAGGGTGGATGCATTGGCTGGAAGAGTGATCTGGAAGTGTCAATAATGTCAAAAAAATGGACAGAGAACCAGGGAATGAATGGGAGGGACTTAAATGAACAAGTCCAGAGCTGGTAAAAATGGAGTTGTGACAGGGAAGTCCAGAGTTGAAGGAGTCATTGGGAATAAATGGGGTGTCTTAAACTGCATATGGGGGATGAAGACACTTAATGACTAGAGGTCAGAGGTTAATCAGAATGCAATGAGATGAGGTCCAGAGGTAATGAAAGACTAGGAGGGAATGGAGGGAAGACCTTGAGGAACAAAGGTCTGAGGACTGTAATGATGAGTCTGGTTGTTGGCAAAAAGTCTGGAGGCACAGGAAAAAGCCTTGGAGGAGTGGACTATCAACAAAAGGGTGTCTTGAGATGCCTATGAATGGGAAAAAGTGTCCATCAAATGATCTTGATGAAAAATACTTGGTGTGGCAGAGACAAGGTCTATGAGTAACAGAAGACCTAAAAATAAACAGGAGGACCTAGATGGATGGGGGAAGGTCCAAGAACCAATAGATAAGTCTGGGGTTGGAAAGTCTGGAGGCATGGGAAAATCCTCGAAATAGTGGACAATCCAAACTGAAGACAAAGGTTCAGATACTGGTGACAAAGTCTGGAAATGCATAAGCAACTTTGGAGGTGTTAGTAAACCAGCAGAGATGAACAAAGGTGTGAAAGTCTTTCAATGATCATGAGAGATACCATAATTAAGAGAGTAATCTACTTGAATGAAAGTCAAAGGTCGACAGCAAGGAGGGGGAGTCAAAGGGTAGTGTCTGAGTGAGCAAATAAGAAGTCCAGTTATGGATGTATGGAGATCCAGCAAGGAGATCTGAAAGTCCAAAAACAGATGTCAGGGGCTGATAGAGTGATACTATTCAGGTTAGGAATGTTCACAACAGCAATGGCATTTGAAACTTAAACAATCAGAAGAGAAGCCAGAGAAATGGGTTGGGAGAGACCAGAGATGAAGCTTGGAGGACAAAGTCCTTATCCTCCCCTCAATATGGGAGTGTTAATGACTGAGGAGTGGATGAAGTGGCAAGGAGGTTGGAAATTCAGAATAAAAAGATCCAAGGAGTGCAGGGAAGGTGCAAAAATGAAACCAGGAGTGCCAAAGGAGTTCAAGGAGCAGGAGGGATATCCAAAGGTGTGAAGTTCAGAAGTCTAGAGGGAAATCTTGCAATTGGACACCTGGAAATGGCATGAACAGAGGAAGGAATTCCGAGAGGAGAATCCAGAAGTACGATAACAGCACAGGTAAAAGGTGAAAATTGAAAAATGGAGTTTAGGGAAAAGGGAAGCCATCCTGATGAAATCTTTAACTGGACTTAGAAATTCTGGAGCAGAAAGCACTGGAGAAGTCAGAAGGAAGAAGTTGAAAAGGAGAAGGACTAAGCACAGCCAAAAAACTGTATAATTTAATGAGTGTACAATGGGAGGGTGGCATTAAAGTCCAGGAATGTTCCAAAGGTGTTTTCAGGGTGTGCACAAAGACATGGGTGTGTGCAAAGCATGGGTGTATCACAAGGATACCATAGGTAACAGTGAGACAGAGTTTGAACTGGAGCTGTTGCAATGACACTGATACCATTGTCTTGGTGTTGGACTGACATTAGGGGGTTGGCATTCTTTTTACAAAAGCTCAGATAGTTGCTACCTATTTCCTACTCTGATCAGTGGATCAAAAAACAAATTGATTAGCAGTTCCAATGCTAGTTATGTCTGGAATCCAATGAGGGGTGACCAAAAGGTCCAGAGGTGGAATTGCCTATGAGAAACATGAAGAGTGAGGATGAGGGAATCAGGAGGTGATGAAAAGGAGATGGGGGATGGGGTATTCCACCAGAGAATTGACAGGTGCAGTAGAACAAATGAAGAGAGTTCATATTAGTCCAGAGGTATTCCAGACAGAGTTCTGGACATAGGAGGAACATGAGAGAGGCTTCAAAGGGGGAATGGGGTGGTTGTGAGACCAGAGTGAAGTCAACTGTAATCACACAAACTTGGAAATGGTGCTCTAGCATGATCAGGACAACACAGGGAAATGGGAAAGAAGGTCCATGTGAACTCCAGAGGTCTAGAGATGTTGACAGCACAGTGAATCTTTGATAGGGAAACAATGGGAAAAACCACAGAATAGGTGATCTTCAGAGAATGAGCAAAACAACTTATTCAGAGGCATCTTGGGTTAGCAGAGACCATAGTGTGTGAATACATGAAGTTCAGAGTTGGAGATGGTCCTGATGCTGGAGTTCATCAGATAATGTTGCTAAATGCCAGACTCGACAAAGTATGTCATCAACAACACAACCTTAGAACGAAGGTGTTTTGAAATGAGGGGACTTGAACTGGAGTATGGAAAGATGTTGAAAATGGAGGTGAGAAGGACAAAAGTCCAACTCAAGGGGATTCATCTGAAGGACAGATCGAGGAAGGGAAATGGAGGTGAGGGCAGAGTAGTCCTCAAGAGGTTGGAGAGCAGAGTTGAGGTGGACAATCACCAGGAAAGTCCAGAATGTGATCACAATGCAGAGAGCCTGGCTGGGCAAATCCAACATTGGGAGTCACAAGGGGGTTCTGAGGTTCTGAGAGGGTATTGAAAGACAGAGAATGTCATGTAGATGTAATGGAAGTGATGAAAACAGAAATGACTGGCAAGATTAGTTAGAATATACTATCAGAGTGGTGCTCCTGAGGTGAGATGAAAGAAGGATATCTTCTCCCGGGGGATGTCTGATGGAAGTCCAGAGGATAGGGGTCATTTCCAGGACTTCAGGACAAAGTCCAGAAATGAGTTATCCAGAGTTGAACTGGAGTGGAGTGGAGTACAGAGGAGGTGAGGACATCGGCATAGGACTTATGTATTGCACCCTTGCTAGTTTCCAGTCCTCATATTTTGGGGTTTGGGGATAATAAGATGGGAGAGGGTTCAAGGACAAGGAGAAGAGAGAGTAACACACAATGACATACAATATTCAAACTAAGAAGTATAGGAGGAAATACAGGAGATTATATACTAATGTCCTAAAATGTCCAAAGTAAGTCCAGACCAGAGATGACTAAGAAAGTAAGAAGGTGATGTACACTGGGATGAATAAGATGGGACAGAGAATGTACATGCTGAAGACACATCCTGAATAAGCAGGAGTGTCAGGATAACAAATATACCAAGTGTCCAAAAGGCTATACTAGACAGAAGGAAAGGTGATAAGAATGGAACTAGAACAAAAGGAGAATATACAGAATAGGAAGTCTGGAAGGTGGAGGAACTCTGATGCAAGTCCAGGATGATTGGTGAACCAGGGTTGAACTCCTGCAGAGGAGTTTGATGGAGATGACCAGAGTCAAACAACAACAATTGGAGATGGTTAGAAATAGAGGTTTGACATGGATATGACAGCAAGCCTATATTCTGCAGCACCAGCACAGTCTGTGGAAACACTCACAAAGGAAACTTTCCAGAGGGAAGAGACTTCAGAGAGTTATAGGATAGAGAAAAGAGCTCAAAGAAAAGGTCTTATCTCTGAGGAAAGGTAGAACAGTAGAGTAGGTCTCAATTCTATTGTCCTAGGATCAATGTCCCAGCTTATATACATGTACAGAGACATTTCTGTCTATGGACAACCTCTCCATGTAAAGTAAGAACAGAAATAGTATTTCAGAATATTATGGAATACCATCAGAGAATAGATGTCAAGTGTCATCTAAGGTGTTCACATGTCATTCAGAAATAACATCTAACATGTGAACTCTCTCATGTCATCATCACATGACAAGAGTCTAGATCCTTAGATCAGAAGATCAGAAGATTAAAAGATTAGATCTTGATCATGTAATTCTCAACAGAACCCAGGACCTTTTGGACAATTACCAGTAGCTCTAACCACTAAGCTATTCAGCCAGCAAGATTCAATACTTGGACATGCATTGTAAGTGGCCTATGACAGGGGCTGCCTATTGCACTAGATAACAGCTTATAGATCCAAGTTGGTGCTAGAGTAGATTCTGACAGGAACCCCCAGCACTACATTGATTGGGATGATTACCCCTAAGTAATATTAGGGTTGTCATCCATGCCATCATAGCCACAAGTAATTCTACATTTATCTTCATCCCAACAATGGTCATGTATATTTGGATGAGCTTCATGTTTTAATCCTGCACCACTCCCTTTCCAGGCTTTAGCCATCCATGTTATCACCATCATGCTTTTCATTGACTGTTTTCACTGAGTGTGATAGTAGGTGTGCAGCCCATTTACTTCTTTAATATCATATTGCTATGCACTACATTACTGATATGGTCATGTCAGACATTGCAAACTGTGAATTGTATTATCCTTCAATTAAAAGCCATCTGTGCAGTACATACCAATGTTTTCCAAGGATTGTGCTTTCCTTGGGATTGAGTGGTGACCACATGAACCTTCAGCCCTGTCAATACATTGTACTAGTGCCTGATGAGGCAATGAAATGACATGATCCACAGTTACACTTTGACAGGCTATAAGTGGTTTGATGTGCTCTCATACAGACACTAGCTACTCTCACATATCCCTCATGATATCCTGGGATGCACCTTGTTTGTGCTCTAGGAATGGCTTTTGAGATCCACAATTCCCATGCCAAATATTAAAATATAACAGCATGTTTTGTACAGTATGTAATGAATGCTTCATACTGTGACAACATGACCATTGTACCAGTGTTCCATTCTAATTTTTTGATTTTGTTGCTGGGTACAACAATGAGATCATTGTCAAACCAGATGGAACAGGAGACAGTTGCTTACACTAGAAGCTTAGTGAGCAAACAACCATAAGAGGAGATGTACAGAGGCTGCGATTGTCCAATGAATGGAATCAAGTCAAGTTGCCCCAGGACTTGAAATTGCCTTGAGCTTGCCACTGCCCACAAGATACTTGACACTTCCCCCAAATATTGGTTATATTACCATGGCACCTGGAGGTGCTAGTATAATGGCAACATAGTTAAGTTTCAATGCAACTCCAATTCAAATTTACCATGACACACCAGACATTGTTGACAATAAGGCCAGTAATGCAGACATGTGATGAGAATGGCAAAGAAAAAGCAATTTGACAAGAGCGAGATTCGAACTCGCGCCCTTTCGGACTGGATAAGGTAGAGTCAACCTGATTCCAGCGCCTTAGACCGCTCGGCCATCTTGCCAACATTTTGGGTACTCCAGGAGTATATAAAATTGCTATACTGCTGTTTAGTAGTCGCAATACGACGGAACAGTGCACCCACACGATCACGATGCCTCCATCGTCTATGACAGCAAGATCGAGGCTGAGGCTGTATCGCCCTGGCACGCAATCTTATCAATCAGATTCATTACCGTTGTATTTCACCAACAACCCCCTGCATTCTCGCCAGCATAATGGAACGCCGAGGGACCAAGCGTCAACATCTCGACTCCGACATATGACACTGGCCTGTCCCCCAAGTGGCACGTCTGGATCCCGATCCCGTTCGTGTCCATTGATGCAACAATAGAACGAATCCGTTACCCGGGCTGATCTAGATCGTTCGATAATACTCTCCATTGTGAATTGTTTGACATAACCCTCGGAATGCTCTGTCAATTGTGTACCATGTGGCGCACCCATCCTCCGGTCTGGAACGGTCGGGGTGTGCTTGTGGCTTGAACCCCATGAGAACGAGAGGTGGGCTAAAAATGGGTTAGTAGTCATACTGATAACCATCGATTCATACTCGAGTGGGAAACCATGAACAAAAACACAAAGAGATTTGACGCCGGACGGCAGATCTCACACAGTTTGTGTATGCATGTAACGAACACAAAGGATTTGGCAGAGGATGGGGTCATGCATGTCAGAATCAAGAAACGACGCGTCAAGAGTTAGTCTACGGATCATTACATCCCATCCTTCAATGCCTCCGTCACCCCCGTCGTAAAACCGCTCAATCCAACTGCACGACTTCGAATCCCCCACGTTCTTTTGCCACGACAAACCGTCCCATGCCCTCGTCAAAGTCCACCTTGTCGCCGCACCAACGCGCTTCGTCTACACCGCCCTCCGCGTTTGCGGCCCCGTTCAAATCCAACCAATTCAAATCCCGCTGCCGATGTCGATCCATGCGGTATAAAGGGTTCCCCGTCTCAAACACCGGTCCAAACTGCATCTCGTACGGCGGCAAAATGTGAAGTCCAGGACTCACGAGGCGAAGCTGTGGACCGACAACGAATACGCCGCGTCCAGACGACCCAAGACAGAGGGCCCTGCATCCACTCGGTGCGTAATTACCCATGCTTCTCGTGCCTTCTTCATCGTCCTCTCCTCCCTGGTTCGGATATTGCCACGATGGGACTGGCTGCAAAAAGACCAAACGGTAGGGGAATGCGGTTGCATATGCAGTCACCGCTTTTTCACGATTCTCCGCATCCACAAGGGAAACCAACATCACCATGGACACACACTCCGGTCGCATTCTCGATCGCCCCGCAATCGTCAACGTAGGCGACATGCCCATTGCAAATGACGAGCTTTCTCCATCCAAGACCATGTCCCAATCCGAGTCCCGGCAGAGATCCGTACTGGGGCAAGGTGGCACGACCCGACGCGCGATGCATGTCGTAAATCCGACTGGTCGAGTGATCGCTTCTTGGAATATAAACACCCGTTTGTGCTCTACGACCACCTGGCCATCCGCTGGAACGTGAGGAACGGGGAAGACACTCACGCCGCACTCCCATATGACCAGGAGATGACCAGAAAACACCACAAAATCGAGAAACCCGCCAAACTAGACAAAAAGGCTGTAAATAGAAACATTCAGACGACAAAACCCACTCACCAGATCGGGGAGACGTGGAAGCAGTGCCGTCCCG
>JBBPUH010000137.1:0-22097 GCA_038094555.1 Boletus aff. phaeocephalus
ACAAACTTCGAGCTGTCCGTTCGCAATTAATCACCTGATCGCGCCGCGTTAGTCACGAAGACTTGAAGATTGGTGCACAAACAAAGTTGATTTAGAGCCTGCTGGAATGCTCAGAGGGTGGATAGGTCAACGCAGTGATCAAGGTCACCACAACTAACCGAGACGTCTGAACGACATTACAGTACTTACCGCGATTCATTAGAGTCAGTTCGACAGCCCAGGTAACTCGGCTGCAACCCGGCTGCAACCCGGCTGGTACGTCGGCTGGGGGCTACACCGCATCGGCTAGTCACACACTACCAAACTCAGACTAAAGCTCCGCCATAACTCTGTTGGTGGTCCAGCTTGGAAATTTGGGGTTATTGATGTGCTCATGCTCACCCTTCGACTGGAGCAACAACAATGGCTCATCCAGTACCTGGTGTTAGTACTCAGCATCATCACTTATGCTGTCACTGGCCTGCATCTGGAAAAAACCAAGGTGCTATATAGTGCTATGTAGCTCTTTTAGTCTTGGTAGACACTGTAGGCTTCCCTCAATTATATAGCACACAATAGCACACTGTAGGAACTCAGACTTTGCAATCACACTACCATAGCATGTATAGCAAATCCATAGCATTGGTTAATAAGCACTATGTAAAACCATATAGTGCTATATTGTACAGATCCACTATACCACAGACATGCATCCACACCAACTACTACTCTAGATGTCTTCCCTCCATCTAATCCAAATCTGAATCCCTACCTATGCCATGTTCTTCCCTATCCTCAGGCTGTTCTTCAGCTTCAATGTCATCAGCAGCATTGGTAAGTGGAACCTTATGACCATTTTTAGACTTGCTGGCAAACTCCTCAATCACTGTTAGAGTGATGCTCCTGAGGCAGAATGGAAGGAGGATATATTCTCCTGGGGGATGTCCAATGGAAGTCTGGAAGATAGGGGTCATTTCTGGGACTTTAGGACAAAGTCTGGAGATGGGTCATCTAGAGTTGAACTGGGGTGAAGTGGAGTATGGAGGAGGTGAGGACATTGGCACAGGACTTATGTGTTGCACCCTTGCCAGTTTCTGGTCCTTGTATTTCAAAGATCAGAGATGAAAAGAAGAGAGGTGGTTTGAGGATGAGGAGAGGAGAAGAATGAATGATATTCAGAGGTGCATGAGGATATACATAGCATGCAATGACATATATAATGATGCATAATGGCAAACAGTGATGAACAATATTTAAACTAAGGAATACAGAAGGAAGTATAGAGATTATATATGAAGTCCTAAGATGTCTGGAGTAAGTTTGGACCAGAGATGATTAAGAAGTAAGGAGGCAATGTATACTGGGATGAATAAGATGGAATGGAGAATGTGTTGAATTTCACCAGATAAGATTAGATCTTTCACCTTCAGATCTTCTCATAAATGGTCTAGATCTTGATCTGTGAAGTGACATGTCAATGGTTTATATAATTAGATAATTCTCTCATGTTACATTTGACATGAGAATGCTTTACATCACTTGATACATGTTAAGGTAGGCGTCAGTCAGATCCAGCAAACCTCAAGGTCCTGTGACCGATCTGTGACATAGGGACAGTTGGATAATTTTACAGCATATTTACAGCATACGGCCAGAGAGTTGGCGGGAACTTCACCAAGCGAGCCCGAGACACCACTAAGCAGCGGCGATGGCAGCAACCAGAGTCGAAATATGTAGACAAATACTGAGTATGATATAGTGTGCAATGACCATGTTACTAATATACACATACGTCGGATTCAGAGAATCACTGTATTTGAGCCTCCACGAGCTCGTTCATAATGGATGTGGGAAGGACACGATGGCCACGATATTTCTTTGAGGCCCAGGCAGCTTGACTTCCATTGAGACCTTTGTGATATGTGTCCATGAAACGACGTGATCTGATGGCAAATCTTGTCCGCCGATGTGTAAGCACACTGATTGATAATCGATAACGACTCACTTTTGCATACTTGTGAGAGGAACTGAATCTAGCGCTCGAACCACATTTTGCTCAAGGTCACAGTCTTTTGATGATGGCGGATAGCAACGATATTGCCACTTCGCATAGCCCCAACATTGCTCAATGAAATTCAACTTGCAGTGAAACTTTGGAAGAAAGAGAACTTGGCAACCTTGCTCATGACAAGTTTTTTCTAAGCGTGATTCAATGTTTGTGAAGTCCGGTTGCAAGAAAAGAAGGTGGTGGCAGCAGCAGGTGGTTGTATTTGGTGGGCATTTGAAGTTTTTGCACTGTGCTTTTAGCCCCTTGACGTCGTAACCACGTTCTAAAAGGATCTGAGCCATCCCTTTGAAAAGACCACCGTTTGGATGGCCATCTGGCCAATAAAATTCCTGGGCAGCACCATTATAGGATCCATTGGCAACGCGAATTTTCTCTGTGATTGGTTTGCCATCTGCGTCGTGTATTTGCTTTCCATCCTGACCCTTCTTTGGAACAGAGATTCTCCAATCTGTGCAACCTTGTGGCATGTTGCGAGCACATGGTGCATCCCCCATGCGTTTGAGGTGTGTTCGTGCATTGTCAAAGACAAAGACATGGTCTTCATGAGGGAAATATCTCTCCAGGATTGCCATTGCCTTCTCCACTTGGCGAATGACTTCATCATTCGAAAAGTAGCCATCTTGAGCTCTCCCTACACGAAATAGCACACGTGCTGACTCCTTTCCATCAGGTGACTGTAACCACCCATAATCTGCAGACACAAGGTCTGATACCATCAAAGACAGCCCTTCTCCTTTGGGTTGCAGTGTCAGTTTCTCGTTGTGGTGGACCCATCGTTTTTTGCGCCGATTGTGTACATAAAAAGTGGACTCGTCATGAAACCAGACAACAGTGGGTCGACTGGGCAATAATTGTCCTTCTTTGAGTCGATTGATGTCATTGGCTGACCATTTTCTTGTCTTCGGGTCAAGTGCATACCATGCTGGCAGGAATTTCTGCTGCCTGTATTTGACAACATCCTCCCGTTCGTGCCCGTCCACATACTGGCCATTATGAGCAGTTGTCCAGGAGTAACCAGTATGTTCCATCCAGCATTGAGCAGTGGATAATGACACTGTTTTGGATAGATTGAACCGCTGCTGCACATTGGGAATAGCCAAGTAATCAACAATCGTCTGTGCTGTCACATACTTTCCAAGAGATCGCAAGTGAGTGAGAATCTCCTCCTGTAAATCCTCGTCCTCTATCGCTGAGCTGGTATGGGTGCCATATCTTGTTGATGGTAGGTTTTCTCGATTGGCAATGAAAGCTTTGGTCCATTGGCGTAGATTCTGAGCTACATGGTGTCCTTTTCCGACACAATTGGCAGTCTTCAGTGCTGCTGCTGACCATGGTGTACCATCTACGAAGGCAGTGAGGAAGTATTTAATCCATGATAATCTTTTTTCAAGAGTACGGCTGATGGTTGGTGCTTTATATCCATACCTACCAGTACGGGGTGGATTGAGGATCTTTTTGATATCATCAAGTGCAGCACTCGCAGCGTCAACTTTTGGTGGGGTGCGGCAATTGAAGGGATGCCAAGGCTTAAACTGGATAGACTGGGACTTGATGTCAGTGGTGGTGTTGCAATGGGAGCTTAACTGCAACTCAGAGGTATGGAGTCTCCAGATTTCAGAGTCTAGCTCCTCATACCCCTCAGTAATCTCGGGCTCATAGGACTCCAAATCCTGCAAGTCCTCACTTTCTCCAGGCCATTGTTCTGGGCTGTCACCCAATTCCGACTCCGAGCCTGAGTCACTCTCCAAGTCAGAAGTGGAAGAAGGCTCAAATTCATGGGGTGTGGAATTGTTGATGGTCTGTCTGTCCACATTTTGAATGGTATACTCATAGTTTGATGTTGAATGACTCACAATGGCTCCAGGATCTCATATTCAGGTTGACTGGATGGAATCAGGTGAGGATGAGGTTCTGGCTCATTGTTCACTTCCCTCGTAAGTTGGGCAAGTAGGTCTTCAGACCTGGATGAGAGCCTTGCTTTCTTGGCTTGACTCCATGGAAGATTTGCAATAACAGCTTGGGCCTTCCTTGACCTTTTGGGCATTGCCAAATGACACAAAAATGTGATGTGATGTGTTGTGCTGGCAATGTTGTGGTGAATTCCTGGATGGATGTGTCAGGCATGTCCGGCATGTCTGGCAGTCGGCTTGGAGTGACAGCAATAGTTTGGTAATACTATTTATGTTTTATTTTCTGCTGCTAACCACTGCAATGTCATCTTCTTCTACCACTGCAACATTAAAAAAAAAGTAAAAGCAATGAAATGTTGAGAGGGTAGTTTACACCAACTTATTGCCCACCGATTTTGATTACATGTGCTGTATGAATATCCTATACATTTTCAGTGTGTTTGTCACACAAAATCATGCTTTTGATCCTGAGGTTTGCTGGATCTGACTGACACCTACCTTATATTTCCACACCTGTCAGATGATGTGTCATGGGCTTTCATAACACCACTTTTATTATTCCTTACATGGTAGGATAGTACATATGTACAAATGTATATAAGCTGGGCCATGAGTCCCAGGAATATTAGAGCCTTTGGATAACAGTTTTTGTCAGGGCAGACCCTTGCACTCTTAAACTTGTTTGCTCTATTACCACTATTCCTATACCACTAGTTTGTTATACAAATTGTTCACCTATGCTCTCTATTTCTACCACCTGGAAGTACTCCCTGTGAGTATTTCCCACAGACACTGCTGGTGCCACCAAATACAGGCTATCTTTCCACTTGCCATTTCGTCAGGTTATAAGCCCTGATTGAAAGGGTTTATTGTCATTCATACACTATGCCATTCCCTTTTCCAGCATTCACTTTTCCCGGTGGTTTAAGTGGTTTTTTTTGGTGTCTATTGCTCTTGATAGAATTTGGTGCTTGGTTATTGGAAGTGGACTCCTTTCTTCAGAGGAATATCCTTCTAATTATATCCACACAGACTCTTGTTATTATTTTTTGATATATTTCAGATGAGAATTCTCATCTTATTGGAGTATCTATATGGACTACTAATGTGGTTCATACTCTTTCATATCAGGTGAATACTGTTGGAGACGATACCCATCTAAATCAACAACTTCCACCTGCATACAGAGTATGTCATCATGATCCTCTCTTTCATGATATTCTTCTACATTCTCCATGTTATCAGAATTGAGATGATCCTTGATTTGCTTTGCATATTGATGATCATGCTCCTACCCCTTCATATCACATCGACTTTCCTGAAAGAGAACAGCAGTCACTGCCTGTAAGGGTGCCTTAAGGGCAAATACCTGAAGCAGAGTTCATTGCAGCTTTAGGGCCAGTCATAAATCTGCTTATATAAGCTGGGATGGCTGCTCAACTGAATCCTAATCCTCCAGATGTTCACCATACTGCCCATTGATTTCATGTACTGGTACTATGACCTAGGGTTCAGAGTCTTTGAGGCTCAAATGGATGATCCCACACTCTTTCCAGAGGAAAAGGACCTCCTTCTGGAAGAAGGAGATTATCAGATGGAAGATCTTTGGGCTTGAGAGCTCAATCCTCTTCACACCAGGTGATGCACTTGCATTGTTAAAGTTCACAGGAAAGACTTGGGTTTTCCAGTCAATCCTAATGTTGCCCAGTGGTATTTGTTTATGGTTTATGATGGAGAATCTTTGGTTTCTATTTTGGAAGGAAATGGACTTCCAATTGTTTTTTCTTTGGCTGAGGAGGAGGATCACATTTGCACCTTACATTCAGCCCTTCTTCATCATGAAGGATTCAAGTTTCTACCTTGGAAACAGCAAAGATTCTATCTTGCATTTCTTTGAGGGGAAATCAGTGACTTTGATTGAGGGAACTTAATTGATCCCAATGAAGTTCCTCCTTACAGTCAACTACAGAAGGTTACTGAGGATCAAAGGACTAAAGTGGCCATGCGATGGTTGCATGGTACCTATTTTGCCAGGTGATGGGATATTTCCAAAATCCCTAACTTTAATATGGCACTAGATGTGGCTTGGAGGAGGAAATTTCATTTATTTTTTCAACAATATCTCAATTTTCATATTTATAGAGCTCAGGATGAGGCAGCAGAGTACGAAAGGAAATGCTTCCACTTTTTATTGGACATAGCTAAAGCTGAAACAGCATCCATTTGAAAACAAGTCAAGGCTCTCCTTGCTGAGAATACCCACTTGGCAGAAGGATGATCTGATAAGGCAGTCCAAGTAGGCTTACCAGAGACCCAAGTGGAAGAAGAGGAAGTTTGAGGACAACCTCACCTGATCTCCAATCATAAAAGACCCAGATGCTTGGATAAAGACACTGCTTCATCCAGTGTTCCTCTTCCATCAGTTTTAGGTGTTTCTTACACCTGTGACATGCCTCTAAAAAGCTCAGGAGTTCTTGATAAGTATCTTATCATACTTTTGAAGAATTATATTATTACATTTCAGTTCACATGATCATTGGTCCAGTCAAATCATGTGATTGAGATTGGATAGAAGTGATGACCAACTTTGATGTTGTGAATTATCATTTCTTTTCAATCTTCATTTTGATCTATGTGAGGAACAGGTGTTGAAAGACCTTCCTCCATATTCTTGGACAGTTTTACTGGTTCTGATTACCACAGAAACCAAGGTACTGGAATCAAAATATTCCAACATTCTTATTGTTCCTTTTATTTCTCCAATTATGAATACTCATTCTGATTATGTATATTGTTGACTATATTCTTCTTGGACTACTATAGAATCATGTTGAAATCAGAATCTGGCATTACCAGGAATGTTCTCACACTCACTGGTGCAGACAATTATACTGCATGGTTGGAGTCCATCAATGCATATCTTGCTATACTCCAAGTGGCTTGGATTGCATCTGGACAATTCCCCTATCCAGATGGTGCATGATCTACTAATGAACAATGGAATGCCTGATTAGATTCCAATTTACAAGCTGTGGGTGTTATCACCCTTTATATGAAAGAAGAACTCCATACTGCTGTTGAAAAGGCCTATGACACTTATTGGATGTCATTGACCAAGAAAACCCTCAATATCCTCAAAACTCTTTATACTCCAACTGGTCCTACTGGCCAGTTTCATATATTCTGCCAAGCCATTAGATGGCAAATGAATGACTCTCATAATATCTCTGGACAGATTGCTGTGCTGAAAATCTTGTTTTTCCAGCTTACAGCAACTGGCCTGAATCTTCTGGATAATCTCCAGGCTATGATTCTGTATTCTGGACTCCCTGAATCCTACAACTCCATCATTTCCACTGCCATCCATACCAAGTCCACCTCAGATTTTAAACTGTCCAATATTACTCTGATGATTCTAGCTAAAGTATCTCAAAGATCTGACACTTCTTTAGTGAATTGGATATCAATGTCTCCTACCAAAGGGAAGAAGCCTGTGCAGAAGAGAGAATGTTGCAAGATTTGCCATAGCTCTTGGCACAAGATGGAGAAGCATGCTGCTTCTCTGCAGAATCAGCAACACTTTCAACTGCAAAATCAGGGGAACAACAGCTTGGGGAAATGTAAAGCTTCAAATCCAGCTGTTCCTCCTCTTCTTTGAAACCCAAAGGTAGAGGTAAAGGAAAATTTCATGCTAATGAAGCAACTCATGTTGCTGACATGGTTTCCATGATTGTTGACATTTCTGATTCTGATTCAGATCAGACAGTTCAAAACCTTACTACACAGGTGTTGGATCTGAGGACAAGAGATCCTGACAAAGAAATACTTGATTGGGGCAAGGATGACAATGATGATAATCCACCCATCACAAAGATACTTCACACATCCAATCAATCCTTTCATTCAAGGGTCCTCTAACCCCACTCCACAGGTGGAGGTACTAACAGGCAGGCGGACTGCTTCTTCTAGGTTAATCTCCAAGAAGAAGAAGGCAAAGAAAGAGGTTTTGTTTACATTTGGTTATGGTTTTCATGGAAATCATGATAGGAACCCCATCATGGGTGAATGGAACTCTGGTGTACTAGCTGGAAGGACAGTAGATTGGTCCTCCTATGACTTGGAATTGGGCTGTACTGATCCTGTATATTTTGACATTGAATATGAAGATGGCTATGGTTCTTGCTATGCCTTGCATGATAGTAAGTCAGTTGTTTACAAGGATAAGTGGATGGTGGACTCTGGATGCTCTGATTACCTGACTCCTTTCCTTTCTGACTTCTCCTCTCAGCATAATCAGAAGAGAATGTGTCAAGTCACAGATGGTTCCCAAGTTCCTATCTATGGATCAGATACAATCATCCTACGACATTTTAATGAACAAGAGCAACACACTTTGGTACTGACTAGAGTATGGTATGCTCCACACATTGATCACAGATTACTCTCTGTGGTAGCTTTGATAGCTCAAGGCTTTCAATGTGTTATTGACACCACCACTCAATTTCTGGACAAGCATGGCAATCTGGTCTTAAGAAGTTTACCCTCCTCTGATCAGAGCAAGCTATATTGGATCACCACTATTACAGTGGCTTCTTCCACTGCTTATTCTGCCTTGTCTAGAGATTCTATTGAATTGTGGCATAACTGATTTGGGCATTGTTTCAGCAATGTTTTCCAATACAGTTCTACTTTCCTTAAGGAACTTCCTCCCTTATCCTCTGCCTCTTCCACTACTCCCTGCAAAGGTTGTTAGTTGGATAAGGCCCATCAATGTTCCTTTACCTTGTCTTCATCCAAAGGAACACATCCATTGGCATTGATTCATACAGATCTTTGTAAATTGCCTGTTTGGTCTCATACTGGCAAACATTGGATGGTTACCTTTATTGATGATTTTAGTGGATATGCTTTAATAATATTCCTTGCTAAGAAATCAGATACTGCTTCCTTTTTCAAGAATTGGTTATCTTGGGCAGAATGACAATTGGTTACTTTTTGCTTAGGGTCTGTTCAGATCAAGGAGGAGAATACTTGGCATTTGATTTGCAATCATTCCTTGCTTTACATGAAATTGAACATCAGAAGGCCATTCCTCACAACCCTCAGCAAAATGGTCAAGCAGAGCATTTCAATCGCACTATACTTGAGAAGGCTGGGGTAATATGTCCTCATGCATGTCTTCCACCCTCCTTCTGGCAAGAAAGCATTGAAACTGCTCTCCACATATACAATTGTCAACCCATGCAGAGACTTGAATGGAAACCTCCAATCTTTCTCTGGAAAGACAAGAAGCCTGATGTATCATACTTTTGAATATTTGGATGTCAAGCTTATGTGTTCATACCCAAAGATCTTTGAGAAAACAAGTTATCTCCAAATTCTAAAGCTATGATCTTCATTGGCTATGAACAAGGAACAAAGGGATATCATTTCTGGTCTCAGAAACAAAGGAGAGTCATAATTTCTTCTACTACCACATTTGATGAGAAATGCTTCCCTTATTGCTCAGAAAAGAGATATTCAGATGAACTACCTACTCAAAACAATGCTCCACAACACAACTCTAAAGATTCATCAGATGAAGATGACGATCTTCTGCTACCTCCAATATAAGAAACTGATCAGCTTTATGGTCAGGATTCCCAACAGCCTCAAAGGGCATTGACCCTGGAAAACCAGCCTCCTCCAGAAGTACAGAGGAATAGATCTCTGGGCCCCTTGAGATGATCAGCTACTGCTGTACCTCCTAGATGAAAAGTTCTTCCATCAAATCCTGATGATTTCTCTCTAAGAAGATCCACTAGGAAATGATGTCCAGTTGTCAGACTTGACTTCATTTATGGAACCAAGTCTCCAGTGGAAATAGAGAAGAATAATTGACAACAGGATAATCTTGATAAGGAATGAGGAGGAGATACTCCAAATCCTCAGTCCAATCAAGATGAGAATCTTCTAGTGTCCAATCAGGAGGAGATATCTCAGAAAGATGAAGAGAACTCCATAGTAAACTTTTCAAATGCATACCTGACTAGGTTACTGGAACATGCATTTGATGTGAAGAATATTCCCAAACATTATAAGAACATTCTTAAACTTCCTCATGATGAACAAGCTGAATGGCAGAAAGCTACTGATGAGGAGATAAATTCTCTTAAGAAGCAGAATGTATGGGAACTTGTAGATCTTCCTAAGGGTCACAAACCTATCAAAGGTCAATGGGTATATGTTGTTAAAAGTGATGGCTGCAAAAAGGCATGCTTTGTTGCAAAAGGCTTTACTCAAGTCTATGGCATTGATATTGAAGATACCTTCTCACCTGTTGCTCATTTTGAAACAGTGCAACTACTTCTAGCTCTTACTGCCATGAAAGACTGGAACATTAAGGCACTTGATGTCAAAACAGCTTTCCTCTATGGTAAACTCAAGGAGAAGATATATTTGGAACAACCAGAAGGATATCTTGTAAAAGGTCAGGAAACAAAAGTTTGATAACTTTTGAGAGTCATTTATGACCTCAAACAAGCTTCCTTACAGTGGAATAAGGAACTCCATAAATCTTTATTGAGTTTAGGTTTCACCGGATCAAAAGTAGATTTTGGTATTTATTTTTCTTTCTTAGAAGTAGATGTGACCATTGTAGTTATCTACATTGATGATGCACTCTTTATGGGCTCAAATATCAAACTCCTTAAAGCCAAGAAGAAAGCTTTTATGAAGATATGGGAATGCCAAGATCTTGGACCTGCATTAGAATATTTGAGAATGTGTATCACTTGTGATTGCAAAAACTGGATTCTGACTCTTGATCAAATATCTTATGCTGATAAGGTTGTTAAGAGATTCCAAATGGATAATGCAAAGTCCACTAGGACTCCATTACCTGCAGGCTACAATCCTCAGATCACATCAAATGACTCATCTCATGAACTCCATTCACACTATCAATGAGTCATTGGCTCACTACTCTACATCATGCTCAGAACAAGACCAGATCTAGCCTTTGCTGCAATCAAGATATCATAGTTCTCAGCAAATCCTTCTGAGGATCATTTAAACCATGCACTATATATTGTCAGATACTTGGCTTCCATCAAGGATCTAGCACTGGTTTTTAATACATCAAAGTCCTTTGGACTTTTGGCATTCTCAGATGTGGATTGGGCAACTGATCTTGAATTATGAAAATCAACTACTGGTTTGGTTATATTCCTTGCAGATGGTCCAGTATCTTGGGTGTCAAAAAGACAAAAGACTATAGCTCTTTCCAGTACTGAAGCTGAGTACATGGCAATGTCTGATACTGCCAGACAGATATCTTGGATTAAATCCCTCTTCCATGAACTAGGATTTTTCCTATCAAAGGTTCCAATGTTCATTGATAATCAGGGAGCTATCTTTCTTGCAAGTAATCCTGCTCAGAAACATCGCACCAAATACATTGATGTCTAACATCATTATATTTGGAAATGTGTTGATGAACAAAAGAAGATTGAACTGTTCTATATTCCTACTCAAGAGCAACTTGCAGATATGTTCACCAAGAATCTTGGAGCAGATCATTTTGAGTCATTATGATCAGGAATCAAGCTCTTGACACTCAAACCATCTCTATGAGGAGGAGTATTGAATATCATCAGATAAGATTAGGTCTTTCATCTTCAGATCTTCTCATAAACAGTCTAGATCTTGATCTGTGAAGTAACATGTCAATGGTTTATATAATTAGGTAATTCTCTCAT
This sequence comes from Boletus aff. phaeocephalus, assembly GCA_038094555.1. NCBI lineage: Eukaryota > Fungi > Basidiomycota > Agaricomycetes > Boletales > Boletaceae > Boletus > Boletus aff. phaeocephalus. The sequence continues at coordinate 11,697 of JBBPUH010000137.1, forward strand.
ATTACATTTGACATGGGAATGCTTTATATCACTTGATATGTGTCATATTCCCACACCTGTCAGATGATGTGTCATGAACTTCCATGACACCACTTTTATTATTCCTTACATGATAGGGTAGTACATACATACAAACAAACATCTTCCACATGTATATGAGCTAGGCCATGAGTCCCAGGAATGTAAGCACTTTGAGAACAGTCTTTGAAGGGCCACACCAAGGCATGCTTTGACTACTATCAAGCTTAAACTACTACTTCCATATCAGTACTTTGTTCCACAAAGTACTTGTCACCTATGCTCTCTATCTCTACCACCTGGAAGTGCTCCCTGTGAGTATTTCCCACAGACTCTGCTGGTGCTGCTGAATACAGGCTATCTTTTCACTTGCCATTTTGTCAGTTTGATCATGTCAGGGACAGGCCAGACAAAGATACTGGAATGTGGTTGGTATATCCACAGTTCAATCAGCATCACCAATGCACCATATCTATTATCCATATTAATACCATCTACCATGTGGCATATCTCATACCTGTATATAGTAAACACCATGTTCCTTCCAATCTTCAGCTCCATCATTCCTATGATGGATTCAGACTATTCTATATCAACAAATTTGCAGACCATCATGCTTTTGAGATTGCTTCTTAACACTGGATTGTACTTTGTGAATGCTTTTTTTACCTGTATGCCTTGTCATGTTCATTAATGTTATGTTTGTCACTGGATGACACTTTCAATGTGCTTTTTAGTGTCTTGGCACTTGGCCAACATCATCAGCTCTTGTAAGTAGTCAAAAAGTATACAGTGAGCAACAAAACTGTTGCAATAACTAACCTTGATGCAGTACATGAAGTGTCCTGCAATCACCTGTGGGAATTTCGCTTAGATCTGGTGGGACCAAATAATATACATACTCTTGGCTACAAAACGGTCCCTGGGTCATGTGATTTGGCCTGGTGGCTGTGGAGATATTGCCATTTTAAGTGACTCATGTCATTGCAACAGTTTTGTTGCTAACATATTTAAATCTATAAATTATATCTTGCAGTAAGATATTATGTCAGCAATGAGTCATGTGATGCGTAAATACATCCAAACACCATCACTTTCACCACTTCATTCACCATGAAATCACTCTTTGTTAATCAAGTCAATCAAATCATTGTTTTCTTAAATTCTGGTCAATCAATTCGTCAGATCTCTACCTCTACTGGCTTCCATTACTCCACCATCAGCCATATTCACACCAAACACTGTCCTAACCTTTCCAAAGCCTCTGGTGGTTGTCCATCCATCATTTCCCCTACTGATATATAACATGCTATTCAACTTCTTGGTACTGGTAAAGCCGAAAATGCTGTCTAGATTACCAAGACTCTTTAGGATGTCAAGAACCATTCTATCTCCCCACAAACCATTCATCATCACTTGAAAAAAGCTGGTATGAAGGCTGTGGTAAAGCAAAAACACCCTCTTTTCTCCAAGTGTCATAAGAAAGAATGATTGGACTTTGCTTTAAGCCATTAGGACTGGACTATAGAGGACTGGAAGCAAGTTATATGGTCAGATGAGACCAAATTAAATTGCATTGGATCAGATGGTAGGAAATGGGCTTGGAAAAAGGCAGGGGAAGGCCTCAGTGACAGGCTTGTACAAGGTACTGTCAAATATGGAGGAGGAGGATCAGTGATGTTATGGGGCTGTATGACTTGGGAAGGAGTTGGGATGGCTTGCAAGATTGATGGTAGGTTGGATGCTGATCTCTATGTGCAAATTTTGGAGAATGAACTTCAACAAACCCTGAATGATTATGAATGGTCTACAGAGGATGTTATCTTTCAATAAGATAATGATCCCAAGCATACTAGTAGGTTGGCTAGGGAGTGGTTTCAGGAGCATGGATTTGAGGTCATGGTATGGCCTGCTCAGTCACCAGACCTTAATTCCATAGAGCACCTATGGTTTCTCCTTAAGAGAAGGCTAGCAGAATATCCTGAGCCACCCAAAGGAGTATTGGAACATTGGGAGAGGGTTCAGGTGAAGTGGTATAAAATTGGGGTGGAGGAGTGTCAGAGATTGATTGAGAGTATGCCTAGGAGGGTTCAGGAGGTCATCAAGTCCAAGGGAGGATATACTTTATACTAGTTTGCAATACCCTTAATATCAGCAACAAAACTGTTGTAATGACATGAGTCACTTAAAATGGCAATATCTCCACAGCCACCAGGCCAAATCACATGACCCAGGGACCGTTTTGTAGCCAAGAGTATGTATATTATTTGGTCCCACCAGATCTAAGCGAAATTCCCACAGGTGATTGCAGGACACTTCATGCACTGCATCAAGGTTAGTTATTGCAACAGTTTTGTTGCTCACTGTATAAGTCAGAATTAGTAATGTAAGGATTTGCTGATGTGATGGCTTCTTCCTAGCAGTCAAAGGAATCTGAGAATATGACAAGAGCCCCAATATTACTAAATGTGATATGTACATTGTTTCAGGTCATCATGGGTCTAAATGGTATGGTCCTATTCATGCCATACTAGATCAACCAGGTTGAATGGGGATTTACTTTGATTATTGATGATCCTATGGTGAATTTGTATATGCAGAATATATACATGCTGGATCCTGACCCAAACATGACAATTGAAACATATGAGAGGACTTGGAAGCAAATCAAAGAGCTGGGATTGAATGATATGAAACTCGAGTCCTACAGTGAGGACATGCCAGTAGAATGGAGCACTGATAATGGAGACAAGCCATAAATAGAGACTGTTTACTGTAGAACAAAGGGGAATTAGTAGCTGCACTGAGAGTGAAACTTGACACTCAATCTGGTCACAACTTTCATGGAATAGACAATATATATCCAGTAGGTATCTGCCCTATCAGGCCTAACTGAACACAATCTGAGTTACCATTTCAATCAGCTCTCAATTCAAATGTATGTACTGTAAGTAGGTGAGCGCTTTATCACAAATTTATTTGTGACATGATAATGCTGCCAGATTACAGTTCCAGGCCAAGTCATGATAAGGTGCCTTAAAATGAGGTGATAATGGACTTTGAAATTATGTGAGTGGTGGTTTTATGGTGGTCACTATATGATAAGCAAGTTACAGTATCATGAAGCACATTACCAGTGCTGCTCAGGCAGCCCAACATGTATATGAACTTCGATTGAGAAGGGGCATGGTATATGATGGAATGGAACTGTTGCTAATAGGATACAATATACAGAGTATGTAATGAGATAATTGAGTTTATGCCAGTTGTATTGCATTCAATTTAACAAGTACACCAAAGATGCACTATAGGTTGATGGGACATTCAACAGTCACTGTGATGGCGAAGAACTGTTCACTAGGTATTGACATCATGGCTCTGAGATCACCAATCAACTTACCAAGATGTGGGCTTTCCTTCTGGACCTTGTAATCAGTGAGGGTATGCCCACCCTTATTATATTTTTTTTTTCATCTGGTTGATCTCTCACAGTTGAAACATCCCCTACACAATGATTGACCACAACTTGTTGGAGCAGGTATTGTCATAGATCACCTTTGATGTGAGCATAAAGGCAGATATAAAAAAACAGTAGCCAAAGAATTCCAGAGCAGTTGGAAAATGTGCCTTGAGTCATTGAAGGGGACAAGGGCAGCAAAGGTGACTGGTGCATGTAGCTTGGTCCTGTAAAGTGTGTATGCTATAAAATGGGTAACTTGACAGTGAAGTCCAACAAAGACAGGAGAAACTCTGTAGGTTGACTGTGCTTTCCAGCAAAAATCAAGCACAGCTGGTTAGGGGGGATGCCCTTCTTGTCCTGAATCTTCACCTTGGTGTTGTTGATGGTGTCCAAGGGCTCAACCTCAAGTGTGGTGGTCTTGACAAAGATCTGCATCCTGCCATGTGGATGGAGCATGAGATGGAGGGTGGACAGTGACAGAATGTTGAGACTTGAATGCCATGGAAACACAGCAATTGTTTTGTTACCAGTTCCTGCATAACTATGATAGTTGGACACCAATGTATGTGCATCAATGCAGGGCTGTGCAGATGTGATGACAGCACTCAATCCCATACAGGAATGTGTCTTGGTTGTGGGTTGAGGGATAGCTGATCCAAAAAGAGAAGCTGAACCTATGCTCACAAGATGGGTAATAGGTTGGTGGGGTGAATTCTGAGGTATATTGACTTGTAAGAATAGAGTTGGTCTACTATTGCCCATAAGTCACCTACAGGGCATTGGAGAGTCAGCTGCCAAAAGAGGTGGGATGCCTTCAAGGATGGATGCACAATGGTCAGTGGCCAATGGAAAAGCAATGGGTGGAGGCTTTGGCAGGCATGTATGCTTGGGACTGGATAGCTATAGATACATCTTAGTGCAGTACATATTCAAGAAAGATGAACTATGTACATGAGATAAAGTAGGAGGTGATGATGATTGATTTATGCTCTTGAGAGGTATAGGTTGCAAATGGGCCCATCTTTTCAAAATGTATCCCCCAGGAGAGATGGCCTCAGTTACCTTGTCATGGGTACTGCCCCTTTGTGGAACAGGCTTGATGGTCAGAGGCTTTTGAGGACTGTGAAGCTGATTCTTGGATTGTTGCAACAGTAAGGGAAGCTTGTTTGACAACAGTCTCCTCATTGGCACAGCATTTCACTTGTCCATCTTGCATGCCGAGTCATCATCCTCTATGACATCCCAGTTCTCATCCAAGTTCTCCATGTCATAGATGTGTAATTATTTCATTGTCCCTCTATGATATCCTAGTCCTCATCCGAGTTCTCCATGTCACAGATGTGTAATTGTTTCATTGTCCCTGCTTGACCCTTTGTCAAGTCCAGGTCCTCCAGATCAAAGTCTGATGGAGATCTGGGGAAAGGGAGTATGAGCATTGTCAAGCAAAGTCGACCAGAGGTGCAGAGATCAGAGATACAGAGGGGGTGAGGACATTGGCACAGGACTTATGTATTGTGCCCTTGTCAAGCCCTTGTCCTCATATTTGGAATGGAATGGAGATGAGAGAGAATAGAGGAAGTCAGACTTGGAACTGGAGGTGACTTATTTGATATTCAAACTGAGGTATCTACGAAAGAAGTACAAGATTTATATACTAAGTGTCCAGTAGAACTCTGGACCAGAGATTGGTAAGTAAGAGGGTTAAGTGAAGGCGATGTACACAGTGATGAATAAGACAGAAGTCAGAGAAAAATGGAAACTGAGAATAATATAGACTTACGAATATGAACTAGAACAAAAGGAGATGAATATAAAAGTAAATGTCCAGAGTGCCAACTCTGAAATAGTCTGGATCCAAGGACTGACATGATGTCTGGAACTCCGGAGATGTCCAGAGATGGACTTCATGAAAATCTGGGATGTGACATCCTTGAGGTAAGCCTCCATCTTGGCCTTTGATTGTGGGGTACATATGTCAAACCAGGGAGTGGCAAGGGAAGTAAGATGGTGGAAAGCAACTCTGAAAGCAGGATCTGCCTTTGTGGCAGAGATAGACAAAGTGAAAGTGACCTAGATCTTCACATGACTTTGTTGATCATGGGAAAGATGGTTATTGACATACTTCTATCTGTGTTTCTACCCTCAACCACCATGCCTACTCAACAATGGCCCAAATGAAAATACAACTATTCCAAGGCCACATTAAACACTCAGATACCTTGTCTGACCTGCAGGAAGTCATTCAAGCAACAAGGATTTAAGCAACACAAGGCAGGCTGCAGGGCTCAAAAAAAAACCAAGAAAGATAGTGTGCAAGCAGGGCATCGCTATGAGTGGACAATAAACAGTGAGTGCTATGGTAATATACACATACAAACCCTTAACCAATTATGCTCAACATCCAAATCAAGTATGTATGCTGTCTAGATGCAAAGACCCTGCTACTGGGCCAGTCAATGTAGGAGCTGCTCTAGGCTCTTCAATATCACCAAGATTAGGGTACACAGCTGGTGAAATAGGGTCTAAGGTGCACTCTTTTGACAGCAACAAGGGTATATCTGCTGATCCTTTTTGATTGTTATGTTGACATTGTTACATTAGGCATTCAAGGAGCACTCAAATCCAAATACCATGATTCAGACCTCCCTCATAATCTGGGTAAGTATCTAAATAATTGTGATTAGTTTTTTGAAATTGATTTTTAAAAAGGTAGATCTTTGAATTCTGGTGTTGTGATGTCAATCATGAATTCTATTGATGACCAGCAGAGACCAGTGCCAGATCAAGATGCTCCTGATTTCAAGATGGAGTACCATCCTCATGGTAAACGTCCAGCACTCTTCCAGATGTCTGATGAGTTTTGTGTATGCAAAGACACTCACTCTTCTCCTAATCCTGCCTCTTGACATCCATTTCAATGTCAAGGGGACTTTGAGTTCACTGAGATTGCACTTGAAGCCTCCCTTAACAAGGGCCAAGTTAATGCTCTTCTCAATCTCATATCCTGCATGGCTAAGAGGGAGGCTCAAGTTACATTTGAGAATGATACTGAGCTTTGGAAAGCATGCAATTCCACTGCAAAAGAACTCATGCCAGTAAGCAAGTGTAATAATTCTATTTATACTGTCTACAATTGTCTAATAAGGTGTACTGCAGTTCATCCCATATATGGTTACTGTGCCATATAAGAAGAAGGAGCACTCCTACAAAGTTCATGTTAGGGATCTGTGGCAATGGGCACTTGACCTATTGACCAATCCCCATCTTGCACCTCACTTTGTTTGGGATGTGGAACATTTGTACAAGCACAACAGTAAACAGTTCAAGCAATTTATTGATGAATCTTGGATGGTAAACAGATGGTGGGATATATAAGTGAGTTGTATCATGGGTGGCTGTTGTTTGTAGTTACATGTCTGCTTTATTAATGTACAACATTGCATTGTAGTCCAATTTGCCACCATCCATTGATAATGCAGTCCCATTTGTATTCATCCTTTATGCCAACAAGTCCAAACTGTCATCATTTGGAACAGTCAAAGGGTATTCTGTCATTGCACATTGTGCAAATCTCCCAGTACATATATGGAACAGCATGAACATTGGGGGAGGTATGGTTGTCAGGTGGTTACCAGTTGTAAGCTTGTTTTAACTCTCAAATCTCACCACTGCAATTGTGACAACCAACATTGATAGGTTCCTGAGGATGCTGATGAGGAAGGGAAACTCAGCTATACAACACTCAAACATGTTGTCTGGCATGAATTGTTTCTCAAGCTACTCGAGGAAGTCACACAGCATTCAAGAATGAGTTATGCACATGTTTGTCATGACAACATCAAGTGCTGCCTATTCCCAGTCATTTTGATTCTTTCTGCTAACTACAAGGAACAGTAAGTCTTCAGAGATACTGCTGATCATTACTCTGATGAGTAGCTTATCTGATCTTTCATAGATGTATGATGTCACTTATCCACGGTTGCCTTGGCAAATGTCCTTGTCCCATGTGCTTAGTTCCACTCAATGAACTTCATGATCTTTCCAAATCATTTCCAGCCCAATTTCAAGAACAAGCCAAGGCTACATTCAAAGCATATGCTGAAGACCAATCTAAGGGAGAGGAGATCCTTAAGAGGCTTGGACTCCCTCCTGTTGTGATGCATAAAATCATTCCATTGCTCATGTCTGGCTGAATACCTTGTCATATGCTGATTCCTTTTGTTTTAGAATATATTCTGGCTTTTGAAGCATTCTGACCTTCACCTCATACTTAGTTTTAACAGATTACATTTGTTACACCTGGATCTATGGGGAAAGCATATCTTCAAGGAGATAAAGAAAATACTCTCCTTTCTTGGTCAAGATGCCAAGGCCATGGTTAAGAAATAGTATGTTTTTTTCCTTGCACTTTTCCAGCATTGTATTAATGTTAATTATGGAAGTGTTTCTGAGTTTCCATTATGGCAGGCACTCACCCACTTCAATACTGTCATCAAAATCACCTTTAATGATGGGAATAAGATGCATGACCTAGCAAAGGGATGTTAACTTCTGTCTGTCAATTCATCCAAATTGCACTGACAGTATCACTACTACTATGTCACAACAGCAAGTATTCTACAGCCTATCCAACATCTTCAGGAAGAACTCCATTCCCGAGGGTTATGCATTGCTATGAATGCTCAAGTGCTATCTTGAGCTTGATGCTCTGATTGGCTTGGATGTTCATATGGAGTATATGCTCTTGATGATTGAGAGTGAGCTTCTCATATTCAATGATGTCCTGAAAGTGAGTACCATGAAATTGAATATAAACTGACCAACTGATATTCAGGGTCTAAATAAGAAATATATTGAATTGGTGAAGAAATTGAATGTACCAGACTTGAAAATGGAATGGAGATTTCCAAAGGTCCATCTGTGGAAGCACACAGTGCATGATATACAGTTGAAAGGTGTCTCACAGAGCTTTAGCACATGGTCAAATGAAAGTATGCATGGTGCCTTGAGAGAGGCATATAATCATCACTCCAATGGAAGAGATGTTGCTGCTCAGGTATAATTCTGGCTCATGAGGTTTCACATCAACTTGACTCTGACTGATCTAGATTTTTTGTGTTGATCAACATACCCTTGTGTCAAGATGGTGCTCCTGAGGGATGTCCAATGGAAGTCCGGAGGATAGGGGTTATTTCCGGGACTTCAGGATGAAGTCCGGAAACAGGTCATCCAGAGTTGAACTGGGATAGAGTGGAGTATGGAGGGAGTGAGGACATCAGCACAGGACTTATGTGTCATGCCCTTGCCAGTTTCCAGTCCTCGCATTTCAGAGATGATAAGGAGGGAGATGGTTCGAGGATGAGGAGAGGAGAAGGATAGATGATATGTATTAGACAATAATGAACATACACAATGACATACAAATATTCAAACTGAGGAGTACAGGAGGAAGTACAGAGATTATATATGAAGTTCTAAGATGTCTGGAGTAAGTCCCGACCAGAGATGACTAAGAAAGTAAGAAGGTGATGTATGCTGGGATGAATAAGATGGGATAGAGAATGTACATGCCGAAGACACATCCTGAATAAGCAGGAGTGTTGGGATGACAAATATACTGAGTGTCCGAAAGGCTGTACTAGACAGAGGAAGATGATGAGAATGGAAACTAGAACAAAAGGAGAATATATAGAATAGAAAGTCCGGAAGGCAGAGGAACTCCAAGGCAAGTCCAGGATGATTGGTGGACCAGGGTTGAACTCCTGTGGAGGAGTTCGATGGAGATGACCAGAGTCGAATGACAACAATCGGAAATGGTTGGAAATAGGGTTTGACACAGATATGACACCTTGCCATAAAGCTGCTTAGGCAGTCGATCAATTTGCAAAATCATCTCAGTGATGATGATGAAGACCCCTGATCTGGATCTGATCCAGCCACACTCAATCCAGAGATCAATGGAGACTCTCTGATATTGGGTACTGATGTTCCTGATGTAGGGTCCCAAGTATGGTTCCTTGGTTCACTATGCAAACCTGTAGACATGCAAACACTCAAGACATGCAGCGTGACTGACAGGGCATTCAGTGGACTTTGTCAAAACTTCACAGCTTTCCTTAACTCATCGATTCACAGGTGGGGGTACAAGGACATCAGCCACATCAAAATCCCTCCTACTTTTAAGGTAAGTTGTTAGCTTATGCTCATGAAGTGCAAAAGTTCATATTTTCAATTGGATAGATTACTGAATACCAATACCTCAAGGTAAACTATAGATCAACTGCTGACTGGTGAGACCATGGACTACCTGTGATGCAACCCATCATTCTTCAGTAAACTGTGCTACAACTGCACTGTCGTCCAGTTCACAGCAACTACATACACATTCATCTGTTTCATCATTATGTTTAGCTGTTATATTCCAGAGCTAAGTGGATCATTTGAATTTACACTTGTGCAACCATTCATGAAGAGAACTGGAGCATCCCACTGATTAGATTGCAATTTTAACCTTGTCCATGTCAAGGCTGCCCCTCAGTCCTCTTCCATTTTCATCCCCTTAGCATCCATTGTCTGTGGTGCTGTCCTAGCTTCTGACTTGGAGAATGCAGATGAATTCATTGCTTTCAGTTATCTCAATGATGATATGTTCCTTCACCTCAAGAACATTACAATATCTGGTCCATGACATAATTTACCCTAAACTCTGTAAGTTTACAATCATATCTAGCTCATCAACTGATGGCATTCAGGTCATTTATGCAAATGTGGTCCAGGTGAAATACAGGTGCTTCTTGAGGCACCCAGATGTCTCATTCATCCTTTTTTTTAGCTGCCATCATGCTCTTTAATGATGGTGGTGTCTTTTTCATCTCTCTGGATCTCAACAATACGTATTGACACTTTGTATAATGATACCCCTT
>JBBPUH010000138.1:7369-22072 GCA_038094555.1 Boletus aff. phaeocephalus
ATGGAGGGTAGATGTGAGTTACACAAGGAATAGAGTAGTTGAAGGACCTACTTTGGGCCAAAATAGAAGATAATACTTAGTGCGATGGTAATGAGTACCCCCATGTAGGCAAGAAAGCTGGGTGCAATGAACAAGGCTTCAAATGCGGATATCTCGGAAGGAGTTTGTTCTTGAGGCCCTATCAATGGGATTAGGGACAAGGAATAGAAGATTCGTCAAGAACATACCGTTGAGAGCGATGATGACAGATCCGATCTGGGTGGAAAAGGTTAGATGTGATATAAACAAAGGAGGAAAGGCATACAATACAAAGGGAACATCCGAGCCAGCCGAAGAATGTAAGCTTCTCCTGGAGGAATATGGAAGCCAGGATGGCACTGATTACAACGGAAAGTGCACCCATGGGTGTCTTGAATGGACGAATCAGATGAAACTAAGATGAGAAACATTAAGCAGTACAGACCACAACGAGGGCTTCGACAAAAGCATAAGCTGGGATGGGTGAGGAGCGAGAGTGGAAAGAATGCAGGAAGGACTAACCAGCAAAATTACAAAGTTCGCCGAGAATCATCACTGGAATATATTTGAGAATAGGTACGAGGCAGTGAGTGGAGAAGCATACTTATCATGCCCGTCCACCATAGTAACTGGAAAGTATGAGTATGGCAGATATATGCGTGATGAGATGGAAGAAACTGACCGATTTGAGGTAAGCGACACCTTCGCCAGCGGCGTGCCCGGCCTGCGAGCGCAAAAGACCCTTTTTCTTGAAGACAAAGCTGGAGCCGATGAGGACACCACTTATGATTGCGAGAACGATACCGACGACCTAGACATGATGAGATTCTTGTCGGGACGGTGTGGGAGAGGGTCCGGCGCACCTTGAGACTAGAAGGCAGCTGTACCGTTTTGCTCGAGCTCGAGGTAGAGGAGGAGGCCGTCCTCACTGCGAGGCGAGGTGTTGAAGGGAGCATAGTGGTCGTGGAACGGAATGAACGGGCAGTCTCTGTGGTCGCAGTCGTCGCAGCCACCTGACCGGATAATTACCACGAATGGAAATGTGACCGGTGGTGAATACAAAAAAGAGCGGGCTATACAGGACGGGTGATCATGTCTGTCTCCGACGTGCACGATGACGAGTTCATGTTCATACCCGACCACGAACTGGCCACGGACGATGGCTCACGGCCACTTCAGGCCTACCCGGAGATTCCGCTCTCCAAGTCGGACAACACACGAAATCCGGATATCTCCCCCTGGCCAGAACCGGTCGGTATGGTGGGTATTATTTCTTCTCTCCTCCTTGTCGGCCATACCCACGCCGCTCCATACAGCCCGCAAAGCGAACAGTAGCATTTCCCAACACGCCTTTCCGCCCATCCACTTCCTCCACCCCCTCGTCCATCCGCTCACGTCCGAGTGACTCCCAGTCGTTTACCAGCGACACCTACGCCCCCTCCGTGTCTGACATGTCCATCGGCGACCCTCGCAAAGGAAAGAGCTCACTCGGCTTTTTGGGTGACATCATGAAAAAGCGCTCTCGCTCAAAACTCGCCTCTTCCGACTCCATCAACGACATCATGGCCACTCTCACTACCATCATCCCAAATAACTCTCAGCTGTCCTTTGACACTTACATGACCCCTCACTACCCTGACCCCACTCCAGATCCACTCTCCGCCTTCTCTCCCGTCCAAAGAAAGGAAAAGGACAGATTACGAAAACGACATCGCCTCAACAAGCAGCCCCCGCCCCTCCCCCCACACGAACCTCTCCTCACAATCGACACAGATTTCACTCATATAGAGGACTTCATCAACACAGGTGCACCCCCTGGATCTCTCCCCAATCGTCCTAACGCCTCCTCTTCCACCGGCTTTGATTCAAGCACTTTCGCCTTATCCAGCGTCACTCCCCCCTCTCCCTCGTCCCTCTTCACTGATCCATTCCACCCCTCCTCTGTCTTCTCAAAGCGCAAGCACCGCCATGACCGTAGAATATCCCCAAAGACCATCATGGATCAACTACACGACAATAGTGACCAATCGACTCAACAATGGACCGCACCAGAAAGCTGGGCAATCGAGAAGGAAGATGGAGATGTTGCTGCAGACGGCGCGAGTTCCGGTTCAGAGGAAAGCTTTATCGCTACCGGCTCACGGACTTTTGATGATGCCTCGACCGCAATCGACATCACGACCAAGAAACGCATGCGCAGAAAAACTCATCATGCACACAAACAGACTTTATCCACTAGCTCCAGCAAGTTCGTCCTCATACGCATATATCGTGCCAACGGCACGTATCATGTTGCGCAAATCCCACCACATGCGACAGTCGCAGATCTTATTCCCTCTCTCAACGCCAAGGTGCTGCGTGATAGCGAGCGAGAGACCCACAAGCTGTATCTGAAGGAACGGGGAAGGGGTATGTCAGCCTTTCAGTGTTTTTGTCTCCGCTTCACTTCTTCCATCAGAACGGGTATTAGCTCCGACGGAACGGCCCGCCGCAATCACCCGTCGCCGTCTAGAGCAGGCGGGCTATGATCAAGTCGACAGTCTCGACTACCTCGCAGCTGAAGACATGACTTTTCTTCTCAAGTTCGTGTATAAAAGTCAGCTGCTTGGTCCAACGGTATGTTTCACCATTGTGATTCAGTGTCTATTCCTGACCCTTTCCAGGCGGAAGATCTGAACATTGACAACTTCGGACATGTAGATCTCACAGGATGTGGCCTGCCTACAATACCCATAGTCTTTCATGCAAATGCGGCATCAATCGCACTCCTTAATCTTTCCCGAAATCCGATGGTGGAAATACCCCTCGATTTTATTCAGTCTTGTACGGCATTACGTGAACTCCGTCTGTCCAACATGGCGATGAAAAAAGTACCTCAAAGCGTGCGACATTCAGCAAGTTTGCATCGCCTAGATCTCTCGTGTAACCGCATAGTCGATCTCGATGATGCCGGGCTCGATCGTATACCAGAATTAGCCATCCTTAAGCTGCAGAATAATCGAATGGAACAGCTCCCTTGGTACTTTCCCCGACTTCGTATGCTCAAGATATTGAATATATCCAACAACAAGTTCAGTCATCTTCCCACTGTCATTTGGGAGATGCCTACATTACTGGATCTCGACATATCGTTCAACATGATCACGGAGTTCCCAGAAGAGATTGGTCGGTTGGCCGCACTTGAGAAGCTTATTTTCGTAGGGAATCAGGTATCCAGACTTCCCAAACAGTGTAGCCAACTCGCCAACCTACGAATCCTCGACTGTCGACGAAACAGCATCACAGACCTTTCCGTCGCGCATGCACTTCCTCGACTAGAGAGACTCTTAGCGGACCACAATGTGGTTCATGCGCTCGACCTCTCTTATGGACCACACAGCGCAGACATCCTCGACGTCTCGTTCAACGACATTACACTCCTCAAGCTTGACCTTTCTGTGCAAATTCGTTTTGCGCTCACCTCTCTTGACGTCTCTCATACAAAACTCTCTTCCCTCGATGATTTTACATTGTCACACCTTTCAGCACTTCAAACTCTGAAACTAGACCACAACCTGTTTCGGACTCTTCCCGACTCTCTTGGGGAGCTCAGTCACCTCATCACACTCTCCTGCTCCGACAATCATCTTGACATGCTTCCCGAGACCATTGGCTCACTCCGACGGCTCGAAACTCTTGATGCACATAACAACAGTCTCAGGCGACTCCCCATCTCCCTCTGGAACTGCCCTTCACTTACTTTGATCAACGTGACATCCAACCTGCTCGATATATGGCATGCTCCACCAGATACATACCTCATCGCTTGTCCTGCCTCTGGTATATCCCTTGAACTGCCGCCGACCCCGCAAGCGTCACGGTCACACCTTCAGGTCGCGAGAAAAGCATCGACTGCAACAGTACACGTGCCACCCAGCCGACCTTCTCCTCCACTCGCATATTCACTCGAGAAGCTGTATGTTGGCGAGAACCGACTTACGGACGATTCCCTTCCCCCGTTCACGATCTTGAAAGAGCTTCGCGTCCTGAATCTTTCCTTTAATGAAATACAAGAGCTCCCTACCTCTTTTCTCCGTAACCTCACGAAACTTGAGGAACTCTACCTGAGTGGAAATCAGTTGACAAGTATACCGACAGAGGACTTGCCCAACTTGACGAGGCTGAGCATCCTGTTTCTCAACGGGAACAAGCTGCAGACGCTACCCCAGGAGTTGAACAAGGTGCAGAGCTTGACGGTGATTGATGTGGGGAGCAACGCACTGAGGTATAATATCAATAATTGGGAATTCGATTGGAATTGGTGAATTTTTATTTCTGTGGGTTTCGTCCTGCAGGAACAGTCTTCTGATGTTGTCGTGTGCTAGGAATTTTAACCACAATCTCAAGTACCTCAATCTGTCCGGAAACAAAAGGCTCGAGATCAAGCCTTCCACTACGAAGCATCACTCAGATGATGCAGAGAACGCAGGCCTTGCTGACTTTTCCGGGCTGACCTCGTTACGCGTCCTAGGTCTCATGGATGTCACCACCACCTTCCTACCTAATATCCCCGAGGATACGGAAGACCGGCGTGTCAGAACCTCACTCTCCGAGGTTAACAAGATGTCATATGGGATCGCGGACAATCTCGGGAGCACCGGCTGCCTCACTATGTTCGATCTCGTTCAGCCCGAATTCCGTGGACACCAAGATGAGGCCGTTTTTGCCATGTTTGGACGATCAGATGCTGTCCAGAGCAATAACCACCTATCCAAATATCTCCATGACAACTTTCTACTCCAGCTCTCCTCACACCTGGGGCAGATCGATCGATCAAAGAGCGAGACGGTCTGTGACGCGCTGCGCCGGACGTTCCTGAGGCTCAATAAGCAACTGCACGACACCCTTTATGCCGGGAATACATCGAATCGAAAAATGTCCCAGGTGAGCGCATCGACGGTGGGTACGAGTTCGTTGGAGAGCTCGTATCGTGCAGGGGCATCTGGCGTCGTGCTCTACTTTGTCGGGAAAACCATGTACGTGGCAAACGCAGGTGATGCGCTCGCGGTGGTTTCCATTCAGGGTTCTGCCGAGCTATTCTCGAGGAAACACGACCCATTTGATCGGCGCGAGGCGGAGCGCATACGGTCTGCCGAAGGGTGGATCTCGCCCAAGGGTCTCGTCCATGAGGAGATTGACACGTCGCGTTCCTTTGGCTACTTTTACCATTTCCCTGTGGTGAACGCGCGACCATACGTGGAGGAGCGGCAATTGACGGAACAGGACGAATTCGTGATAATTGGGAACCGGGGACTGTGGGATTATATTTCGTATCAGACAGCGGTGGACATTGCGCGGTCAGAGATTTCCGATCCGATGATTGCAGCGCAAAAGTTGCGGGATTTTGCGATCAGCTATGGGTCCGACGGGAGTACGATGATCATGGTCATATGCGTCGCGGATTTGTTCCGCCCAAAGAAACAGCCAACGGCCGATTCATCAATGGACGTGGAAGCCTATAGCGCATCGAAAAAGAGAGGGGTCAAGAAGACAGATATTCAGGACCGCACGATTGCTCGGCTGGACTATGAAGTGTCGCCTCCGATCGGCCATCTTTGTCTCGTCTTTACCGACATCCGGAATTCGACTCAGTTGTGGGAGACCAACTCAGGTATGCCGACCGCAATGCGTCTGCATAATGGTCTCTTGCGTCGACAGCTGCGTATATGCGGTGGGTACGTTGTCAAGACGGAGGGGGACGCATTCATGTGTTCGTTCCCGACTACATTGGCTGCATTGTGGTGGTCGTTAACGGTCCAGGTTCAGCTGATGCACGAGTCATGGCCCCTGGAGATCCTGGAGTGCGAAGAAGGCAAAGAGGTGTGGGATTCCCAGGGAAACCTGATTTCGCGCGGGCTTTCGGTGCGTATGGGCATCCACTGCGGTACACCCGTTTGTGAGCCCGACCCGATTACGAATCGTATGGATTATTTCGGCCCAATGGTCATTCGCGCCGCGCGTATCAGCGGGAACGCCGCTGGGGGACAAATCATGTGTAGCGCCGATGTCGTCCGAGAGATCAACGCGCGTGTTACAGAAACTGGTCCCGACACGGAATACTCTGAATTCCAACCCCCGCAGGCAATCGAAGCGATCCGGCGGATGAACATCAAAGTTATTCCCGTGGGAGAGATCAAACTCAAGGGTCTTGAAGTTCCCGAGATGGTATCGTTGATCTACCCGGGATCCGTTGCAGGACGACAGGACATTGACTTGGCGGGAGCATCTGCGAGTACTTCGGCGGGGCCCGCTAGAATTCAGTGGAAGATTGGGCAGGTAAGAGAGTTGGCGATGTTATGTCTCCGCTTCGAAGCGCTCGCGAGTGAACGCGTCTTTCGGCCCTACCCGAAACGCAAGAACAGCATCCCTCCACCGGCAGAGGCTTCGGAAGATGAACGATTCGAGCCATGCTGGATGTATGGCGTCCCCGATCAACTGTTACCCCCGATGCATGACAAGATGAACGAGTTGGAGATCATGATGGTGTTAGATTCGTTGTTGACACGGCTCGAGAATGTCGCGTCCGCGATGGCCTTGTCGGTAATGGCAGAGCGTCTAGAGGCTATGCAAACACGGGGGGGATTGGACGAGCGGACGTTCACTTTGCTTTCCTCGTTGGTGCTTCGGTGATTATATTATTTGTTTCCTTTCCCTTTGGCACTACTGGGCGCGCTCTTTTTTGCGTTGTTGTTTTCATTGTTCGTCCAACGGACTGTTAGACTCGTTCCGCACCACACTATGTAACTGCACATCCGGGCCCATGCGTATTGTCATATTCATATTTACTTTTCGGGGCTTTGTTTTTTCGCCATTGTTCTCATGTTGTAATGGATGTTTGTAATGTCTAACGAAGCCCAACACATTTAAGCGCTTGGATGTTACCAAATATACGTTGACAGGAGCATCTTCCCAGGTCCTTCCCAAGGTCGATCCCAACGTCAAACAAATGCCAAGAGTGAAAATCGCGCTAACCTCTTACAGGCAAGTGAGATGCGAATGACGACGCCGTAAACCAGCGCATGTTACTGCGTCGATCCCAATGTGCCTGTCCACATATTGCACTATTGATATGCGATTGTCGACGCCCGTTGGATGCAAAAGAAGATTCTTCATGGTGTCAAGCGGCTTCCTCTTCCGATAGCGCAATGCTGGCGTTGGCAGCCGAGACACGCAACGTCGCATACTACAACACGGACAGCTCAGTGAATTCGAGGATATGACTATTTTACAACAGCTGAGCTACTAGACGACAGATCAAGTGCATACACGTTTTTTCTTCTTTTTCCCTTGGTTTTTCTTCTTTTTTTGGTGTTTCTTTTTCGCGGGGTGAATTCAGGAAACAAAAAAGGTTCTGCGACGACAGGGTGATCGTTGGGATCTAGTTCTTCTTGACACTAAGCGCAACCTGTCCAAGAACGTATTCCGGAGAATCCGGATAAGGCCAGGTGTTGGGCCCGGCCTTTTGGAAGGCGGGGAGGACAGACGGGTTAGGTTTACCCCCGATCCAAGGGTAGATGTAAGGGTAGTTAGGGCCGACGTAGAATGGCCATTTGTCACTCCCCTCGACAGGTTGTTCGGCGATATGCGTGAGGGGCCTGATAGGAATGGAGTCGGACCAAGTGCAACCGCAGCCAAAGGAAATTAACACTTACGATAACTTGTTCACCTCAGTGGTAGTGAGCCTGAACTTGACGCTAGGTGGGGGATACTTGCCGTTGTCGTCGCACCAGGTGACCGTCAGGGTGAGGTCTGCACGACCCGGCTTCGCACCAGTAAAGTGGCAACCCGCATACTGATAGGAACGTCAGCCATTCGCGAGCATATCCTTCTAAGATCTTTACATACCGCGGGGGACTGAGGGCCAATCGGGAGGTCCTGGTAACAAGTCAGCATTGACGCAGAGAGAGCAATGGAAGAAAACCAGACCTCGAAGCACGAACCATTGGGGAACGTTGTGTTGTCATCGCAGGCCAAGGTCCCTGAGGAAAAGAAAGGCATCAGTCTCAATCCCAGAAAACTCTTGTGCTGAAACGACCAACATTTGCACCCAGGTGGGATGATCGGGCTATCGCACTCGATGATGATGGTCCAGAACGTAGAGGTGAATGAGCATTCCGGAATAGTGAGCTGGGTCCCGCAGCACCACGTCAAGCATTTGTCCCCTGGCTTGCGATCGCAAGGTACCCAGTTGATGTTCCGGACGCACACGAGAGGGCAGGCTGCACACCAGTTCGCAAAGTCTTGTACTGTACAGAATGAGCATCAAGCCAGCAACAGACTCGGGATGAAAGCACCAACCGGTCGTGAACTCTTCTATTTGATCACTTGGCCAACCGGGCCACGTCGACGAGCACTTGCGCTTCTGACGTGCCTCCGCAACAAGACAGTAGTGCGGACGGGCCATCCATGATGGACCACCAACGTTGCCCGGGTTGGGGTTGGGTGGAGCTGCGATGTCCAAGGGTCTGTTAAACACATAGAATTGATTAGCATTCTGGACAGAAATGCTCTGCTGGTCGATTGGTCCTCCACCGCCCACGACCTGACCGGAGATTGTTTCCTTCGGCCATTGGGAAGGGTGTAGAATTGGATTTCCAACGATGGCAAAGATCCTGGTCTCGACGTCAATGTCCGTAATGGTGCTGTGTCCGCGTACAAAGATGTAATTGTCTTCGCCTCCAACGAGCGAGATGTTGTTCTGGCTGGCGTAGTCGACGCTTGGGTCCTGGAGAGCGGTCCACACACCCGGCGCGTTCATATCTGTGCCGATCGGCTGGATGTCTGTCATATGATCAGTAATGAGGTAGAAAGAGAAAAAGAGAACCGCACCAGGAGTATACCCGTACTGTCCTCGAGGGAAGTTGTTCGTGTCATTCAACTGAGATCGGAACCACCAGCCGGTGGCCGCTGGTGCGGTGGAGGGAATGGGGGTACAGTCCTTGGGTTTCACAACACAGTGGCAACTGTCGTCAATAAGGCAGTTCTTGGACTCCCTTAGCTGCACGGCAGAGGGACTGGCAAGGCGGAGATTACGCGTCGAGTGGGGTTCGAAAATGACGTTCAAGGCACCCAACAACTGATGCTGACCGGAAGGCACCCCCCGTGGGGCCTCTGGAACTTCTGAGGCCAAGATCCCGCCACTCCTGAACACTTGGAGGTACAAGCCAGAGTAAGGCTCAAAGTGTCCATTTGAGGGAGAAAATATATTGAGCGTCAGCATTCCGTCATAGGATGGTCCAAGCGCAGCCTCAACATCTGCCCCAGATGGTGCCAATCGAGTACGCGGCATGTGAATTATTCCCTGATCGTCAACCAAGGACACCTCTAAATCGGCAGGGGCTGGTGGGCCCTCGTGCCACTACGGAAACTGAAGTTAGGGTGACTATGCGACTGGAATATGACGAATCTTACGCCAATGTGGAATTTAACTCGCACCGGCCGGGCTACCGGCGATGAGGTACGCGAGTCCTTGTACATGCGGAGTCGAGTGTTCGCTGAAACATGTTTCAAAGTAGGGTCTGCGACAATCACCTACGGAATGGTTAAATCTCTTTCTTCTCAGCACTACATAAAACTTTACATTGTAGAAGGTGAAACCTTTGTCTGCGGAGAGGAAAGTGAGGAAGTCATCCACATGGAAGTTCTTGGGGTCAGATGACGGCATCGGTTCTCGGCCGGTGGAATCAGGCTTGAATACATGGGCAATCAAGGAGTATGCATTTCCGGCACTGTGCGGTGGACGGAATGACAAGGGGCCGTTTGAAGCGTCTATAGCCCATTTACATTATCGAGTCACGAGCGAAGGGGTATAATACACCTACATGGGCCTGTGGCCTCTCCACCAGGAATCTCTGCCATACCAGACGGAACAGGCTGCACGTTAGACCACGCAGGAGTCCATAAGACCAGTTCGCTTGGAATGACTCTCAAGGTGGCGACGTAGGGCCCGCCGGAGCCATAGCCCCGAATGTAGACATTGTTTACATCGCCGCCGACGATCGGCATGCCCGTGAATCCACGCCAGGATGTGGGGTGAACGAGCGCACTCTGGTCAGCTTTTGCACCGTAAAGCGGTACGATGTCAGGGGACTGCGTGACGCGTCAGCGTCAGTGGATGCCGCGGGAACACGACTTACGAAGGACAACGCCTTCGAATACTTCTCTGGATGCACTCGGGCATCGTCGTCGGGATCTAGTGTAACCTCAGTATGACGATGAGGCCTGATGAGGTGGGGAGACAAACAATTTCTCAAGATGAGAGTGTTAGTGTCCTTGTACATTGAGCGAGGTCAAGTTATCTGTGAGACTGAGAAATGGAAGTGCAAATTGCTGGTGAACAGAGCAAGACGCACTTGGCATTTATACTCTTTGGCTGCTCCTATACGACAGAACTGGCAACACCATTCGTAAACACAAAGACGCTTGGTTGCGTCCAGCTGACCGTCATTCCGACGGAGTTACGAACTTTTTACATGACAACCGTGACAGGATGAATGGAAGCAAGGCTGGGTCGATGACGGGCGCACCCAATTAAAAGATTTCCTTCCGTTTTCTGTCTGCACTGGACACCTCGTTCGCACGACCGTGCCCGAGAACAGACTAATTTCCGTAAATCTCTACGTACAATTCCTGCATAAACAGAGTAAATCAGTGCTCTTTCATTCGAGCCTGTGCCCTAAATGTGTACTGGCACCATCAGCCTTTCGTTTTTGACAGACCGACGTAGGGGATACATTGCTCACCGGACCAGACGGACATCAGTAGACGTCCTGCAGGAAAGAGGGCAAGAGCCTGAACTCACTGGTTCCGTTATTAGAGTCCAATTCGAGTCACGGCGCCAATCCTGACGTTGACAGGCATTCAGTGGCGCGGGAACATCCGAACCTCAAAGCATTCCTACCAAACGTGCGCGTTCTGTTCACTTCGTAGTAACGACAAACAAACATCTCATCCTACATGGTCACTCAGCTGCGTATGGACCGTGTCCCGTCCAATTCCTGTAAGTGCAAGTCACTCGTATATTCTGATGGAGGTGTAAATATAGCATCACTTCGATCTTTAATCACTGCTTGTCGCCGCCGACATCCAGTAGCATAGCACTCGCGAAGCCGGGAAAGTCAGTACCCGTTGATCCGGACTGTGGAAACTGAACGACTTTATCCCTTTTCGACGCAACCTACAAGTCACACGTGCACGTAAGATCATTTTACTGGTAATACCACTCGATTGGGGGTGAGACATTCTCTGTATTCACTGCTTACCCAGCCTAATGTTTATCTTCTATCTAGCCCATGTCGCCTAGCATGCAGTCCATCAAGCATGTATTTCTTAGTGGTCCAAACATTCATCGCCGGGAAGGACATCACGAAAATTTTATTTCGAGTCGGGAGTCGTCAAAACTTTCGCTTCCACTTACGGAACAGTCGTGGTTTATGACCGCAACCTTGTGGGTGTTCACTGGCAGGTGTTTGGTCGTGTGGAACAATTTCGTGTCTCGGCCGGGATTACAGTCAGCCGGACACAGCCAAGCGAACTTCGTCTTTATGGATGGCGTTACCAGTTCTGTCATATCGGGACAGCCAAGGCAAGTGTTCCCACTTTGTTCGCCAATAACCTGCTCCTCCACCTCTCAATCTCACAGATAACTCGAACTCGCTTATACCTAAGGATATTAGCACTTTTTCGCCTCTCCATCTCATTAGATCTCATCGTTGTACTAAGGTTACATCAGATCCCGACGATGATCGTCGAAAAAAAAGTCGTTGTTCTTCGTACGAAGTCGTGTTCCCACCGCATCCACTGACACTGACGTGTCATGCAGTCCCCTGACATCATACCGCTCTACGGTACAAAAACTGACTAGAGTGCACTCGTTCATCCCACGTTCTGGCGTGGATTCATGGGTATGCCAATCGTCGGTGGCGATGGAACAGCGTCTACACCCGGCGGGCCCTACACTTGAGTCGTTCCAAGTGAGCTGGTCCTATGGATCCCTTCATAGTCTACTCGAGCCTTCCCCTGACGGAATGCTAACGCTCAAAACATTTTCTCCCTCGAAAAAAGGCTACGTTGAGCCCTATTCTGGCCTGTGTCTCCGAGTGTCTAGGAGTATTGGGATATCGGCTTCAGAGGTGCCGAGGCCCTGTGGGGCAAGCCTTTTGGCTGCCTTCAGTCATTGGGCACCTTGAGCACCACTTTTGAACCACGCGCGACGCGTAATCTCTGCCTTGCTAGTCCCTCTGCTACGTAGCTAAGGGCGTCCAAGAGCTGTGTACCTACTCCCACCACGACCCCAGCGGCTGTTAGCTGGTAGTTCAAGGCTCAACTGCGAGACACGAATCGCTTCCCGCGCGGCTAGAGGCCCCCCTCGCTTTCTGCACGATCGCCCCTGACCATTCGATACACATTCGGTTCATCGATATGGATCTGAGCAAACTGGGATTATGGGTGCCTCTCACCACCCGAGCATCGACTACTCTATCAAATTACCTCGTCGGAGGCGAACACATTGTACTTTCCTGCGTGGGACCCGAGGGGCACCATCGCTGACCAGGTTTGGGTTGGAGGCGAGAGGCGAGACGATCGGCAAGCTTTTCCTTTTCACGCGCGCCGATCAGTTCTACCGTCCGACACACTATCGGACATCGAGGCCCACTCCGACCGAAACAATAATTATGGAGAGCCCATTCGTACTACCGCGACCGCCTTGTTGCAGAAGTATGTCAGAAACGGGGACGCTTATCAGTGTGGCCAGACGACCAAGTAAACGGCTTTACGACTGGTTGGTCTTCCTATTCCGAATCCTTCGCATCGCCGATTTAAGGCTCACTCTCGAGCAAGACTTTGCGAATCTGTGTGTGTCCCGCTTGTATGGTAAAAACATCAACTGGGAATGTTATGGACGCATGCCTGAGAGGAGCGCCCAACGTGTTGTGGGACTCACCCACTGTCTCTGGATGCTCATTCTCCACTTTTTTTGACCGCTATCATCGAAATGTAACGATTTGGTCATCTCCCTTCGGTGCAAATGTTCATCATCTCGGAAGGCTCTGATACAAAGTGACGCGTTCCTTCTCTACCGATCTTGGAATGCGACGACCAAGTGAATGTTTTCCAGTATATGCTATAAGGTCTAGTCGAGTCTTTTTCTTTTGCTAACGCCGTTTCTAAACTCACTCATTGGTCAGGATTTCCCCCATCAGTACCCAGTTTCCTGTGGTATCTAGAAATGCTCGGAAATGACTTGCTGACATCCTAATCATGCGATTTGCCACTTGATATATTTGTAAACTCACCTTCGTCTTTTCTCGGCTGTTAGCTCTGTCCTTGTAAAGCACTTAATGTTGTGTCTGACATCGCCACAAGCCCTAGCTGTATTACTCACACCTTCTTCCTTCTTCCGTTCGACGAAAGTAGGGGCTAGTCGACCTGCTTATTAGCAGGAAACAATGCAGAGACCCATACATGGTATGCACCGCTTCACAATTCGAATCGAAGTGTCCATCCACCCTTCTCATAGCTCTCCAAAGTGAATTGTTGTCGACTTTGGCAGCATCTTGTTGCCATGTAGCCCATCTAGACAATCATGTCATAATCGAGGTTCATCTCGGCACCCATTTTGACGTCGCTGGTGGTCAGAAGTTTCTTGGGAATGTTTCATCCAGGGCCGCCCTGCCAATACATGGGAGTTGTAAGTTGGTCATGCTACCCAACGGACACTGTTCCCAAGTTTGACGAAATTGCAGAAGGGCTTTATACTGTACCAGCAAGCACTCAGCCAAATCAATTCATGATTACTGAGCACTTCTCATTACACTCCAGCAGCCGACTTGCCAGATGAGTCGTTACGCTACCAGATGCGATTGTCACGTTGTAGCCTATCCCAGCACAGAGTCTGTGCCAGGTAACATCGACGACACCATTCGTGGATTGGAAGAGTCAACTGCGTGTACCGGACATCAATGCTTGCCTTCCAATACCGCGGCGCGTCGAGATTTGGCCATGTGAGACTAGCGGCTCCAGTGTATGGATATCACTCTCACGGGACTGAATGCGAGTTCTTGAGGATCTCTTGTCAGTTGCATACCAATGGCGTGAGGTGGATCCCACGCAAATTTATGAACTAGACAACGTGCCCAAGCTCACTGAGGTATGGCATTACGAAAGCTGCGGTCAGGAGCTCACCGCGAAGACTGGCTACGTACGTACCCAGGTTGAAGATCTGAAAGCGCTTCGTGGCTGTATTACTCTAGGTGGTGTCATGTCATGACTATTATTCAGGAAGCAAGACATGCGGTCATACCAGAGTCCATAAAAAGCATCCTAGCGTTCCGCCT
Source organism: Boletus aff. phaeocephalus (assembly GCA_038094555.1). NCBI lineage: Eukaryota > Fungi > Basidiomycota > Agaricomycetes > Boletales > Boletaceae > Boletus > Boletus aff. phaeocephalus. The sequence goes on from JBBPUH010000138.1 coordinate 21,763, forward strand.
GCAACCCTCGAAGGGCCAAATTCAAATCATCATGTGCTGGCAAGTGGGTTCGGCTGCATATAACCCTGGAACGAGTAGAAGAAACGGTAACAAGCTGAGATGTCATCACCCAGGTGTGGATATCACATTATTTCCCTGACCTTGTCTGGGTAATGTGTGGTATTCGTCAGCGACATATTCGCGCCTATGAGGGTTCGAATGCTCTCAGATCTATTCCCACTAGATCGTTATCGTACATGTGGTTTGATCACTCTGAACATTCAAGTCGTGTCTGACCGAGTCGTGTTTGATAGGCTCTAGACAAGAAATG
>JBBPUH010000139.1:0-22008 GCA_038094555.1 Boletus aff. phaeocephalus
AATCATCTGAGCAGAGCCTTTTCTTGAGGAGGGCACTATTACGTGTCAATACAGAACTCGCCTTCGAGCCCGCCCGCACACGCTCGTTCGAGCGAACACAGTCAATCAAGGACTCTGGGAAAGAACGACACGTCCTCAAACTCTATCTCATGGGTAACATAATCGCCTCGCTTCCTCCTGAACTCTTTTCGGTGAAAAACCTTACTGTTCTCAGTCTTCGTATGTCGATGTTTCTTTTCGTGTCACTGGATTTCATGTTGGGGGTGACCGGTGACTTCTTACAGGGAGTAACAGGCTCACCTTCATACCCCCCGAAATCTGTCACCTGACGAACCTTCGTGAACTGAACATTTCCAACAACCGGCTCACGTTTTTGCCCTGGCAAATGTGCGATATGAACATTTACAAACTCCTGGTTCATCCAAACCCATTCCTCGAAGAGCCCGCCCACGACTCGCATTGTCCACTCGGAGACCGTCGTTCCATCTCGCGCCTACACTCTTTTCGCGCACAAGTCCTGTCGCGCCGTAACAAACCAGTGCTCTCCCCTGTCACGTTTCCTCTTCCGCGCGTTCCCCCACTTACAGAGTTTTGCCTTCGTCTCCTGCTAGCTCCATCGGATACGACTCCATCACATACCGTCATTGTCGACTATTATGGTCTCCCTCTCTCAGATCAATGGTCTATCCCGCCCAACATCCGCTCTGTCCTCACCAACGCCGTCCCCGGTATCATTCGACCCCGCAAACGGTTCTCAATCGACACCATGGCACGCGACGACCCGTACGTTGAACCCGGGTCCGTGACAGCAACGTGCCCGGACCCAGCACACAAGGGCCGAGTGTTTGTTAAGCATGCCTCGGAGAGGTTCTCGTGGGAGCGTCAGATCGCGGGAGTGGACGTGGGCGGAGTGGTGCCAGTGCGGTGGCGCGGGTGTCTCAGGACGTGTTTAGATTTCTTGGGTGAGGCGCATGACAGGGACGATGAGACCATACGCGGTGACGATGACGGTTGTCCCACGACCCTGGACCGGGACGAGGAAGACGACGTCGACGTGGCTGCGGCCGTTCAGGCGGTGGATCTTGGGAGCATCAGTCTTGACTTGGAGGAATTTGACGAGTAGTGGGAGGGCGCCTTACGTGGAGGTGTCCGAGAATTGTGATATACCACAAGGTACCAGATTTTTCAACAGCATCGTCAAGTCACTCACACATCACTCGGACGTTGCATTGTACCACCACGAGGATAACGGAATCATCTTCTTTTGACTGTATCATAATTATTTAGTTCCAGAATGACACGCCATTGTACAATCGTGATTACTAAATACCATACTCGTGTTATCATCCTTCCGTGCTGGACAGTAGTAAGTTCGCTATATCATGCAGTCGTTTCGAATCTACACTGAAAGAAGGAAGGGAAGAAAATTCAGCTATAATACTCTAGCGCATGTACGATAATTAATGTTAGATGCATATGAGTCCGGTCCACGAGAAATGGTGACGACACTCTATCGAGTGAATGTGGATGGATATATAGTAAAAGGACGGGGAATATCGTCTCGTCAGTATTAAAACGTCAGCATGTCACCGCACTATACACCAAAGCTCCCGAATACAGCACGATCATAGCATCCGCAATGATATCGTCACAAGTAGACCCACGATGACCTGAACCACACCGCGAGCGAGACCGAGGCCAGCGCGTGGCGAGGCACCACTCGTGTTGGAAACAGCCGCAGCGGCAGTGCCAATCGTGGGAGAGGGTACGGCGCCGTTGACGCCATTCTCAGCGATGGCGACTTCAGAAAGAGCCGCAAAGCCAATCGAGGCTGGGTTATATCGGAACACCGAGTAGACGTTTTTCTGGTCGCGGGTGAGTAAAGCGTGAAACAGCAAGAAACGGTGACGAAACTTACCAGGAACGAATCCCCAACGATCCACGAGGGTGTCGAACCGCCGCCTGTCGAGCCGATGTCGAAAAAGGCACCAATACATTCGGAGGAGCTGATCGAGGTATACATGAAATCGTCCGGACTCATCGTCCAATTCTGTCCACCGAACGAAAACGTGACCGTCACCGATGTAGAACAGGCTGGAAGTGGAAAGGTGAGCACACACGGGGTGACACGTGCACGCTGATGGGGGAAAGGACACGCACGGTATTGGTAATATCCGGACCATTGGCCTGTTGCAGGAGACGAGTTGGGTATTTGAGCGTAGATGGCTGCGATGGCGTCCGTGGGCCCGGCAATGTTGGTCGTACCGGTGTCAATAGCAGCGATCGACCCAATGCCTGACGTTATGGCAGTGCCCTGAACCGTCAACGCTGTTCATTGTCCTGTCAATCAACCTCATCCTTCAAAGTAACCATGACGACTCACACTCAAGAGTGAGATACCAGTAAGAGGGTGTACCAGGAATGTCGATGTAGTCGATCGAACCCGTGTATAGGCTACTGTTGGTGTATCCTGAACATTCCGAGTCAGACGTTCCTCGTAAAGATCATCATAAGAAAACACACCTAGCGTAATCTCGCCTCCGGGTTCCAGCACATTTGCAGTCGAGTCATTCGAATATCTAGCTAACGTTAGTTAACTAGTTCGACACATTTCCGGAGCGCACTTCGCACCTCCGAAGTTGGACTGCAAACAACGCTGAATCCATCGCCCCACTACTTGCAAGCGTTTGCCAGAACGGCGTCTGCCCCGAGCTCGCAATCGACTGCCAAGCCAAGCCCAACAGCCCAGATACAGGGGATGTAAGGAGGTTCGTGCTTATTTGATCCACCACGGCTAATACGTGCAGCCCAATCAACACCATCATAAGGGCATGACGCATTTTGACCTACCAAAACCCTGATTCGAGACCGAGAAACCAGCCATCTCGACAACGTCTTGACCTAGGTAGCCAGCAGCAGCACCCGACCCGTACTGGATGCTGAACGACGACGAGAGGTTCTTGAACGTTGACGACGAAGACGGGTTGAACATGCTTAAGCCATTGCAAGCGGAACCACAGGAGTCACCGACGACCCAAAGATCCCTACACGGAAACAGGTACTGTTGAGAAAACAACATAGTTCAGCTCGAGACTTACGATGACCCCGTGTCTAGGACAACATTAAAGGAAGTAAAAGGCGTCCCGAGGGCTAGCGAGCCATAGTACCTATTCCGCTCAAGTCAGTAAAGCCACACGACGCTTCAAAGGCCACGTACCCAGAATCGTACTGTTGATCGACGATCCTACACACGGTAAAACTCGTCAGCACAGAACAGCCCATGCTAACCGCAGCACCCCGACCCACAAAAAAGGAAGCGAAAGCCACATACAAGTTATAACCAGTACTCCGTTTCTGATGTTGTTGTATCGCATATTTGGCAAGGACAGCATCGCGTTGACTCTTGGCGATACGCCCAAGTTCGCTGAGGCTGCGACCACTGGTGGGGGATCTCATCCGCAGGGGTATCGTCAGACCAGCTGGTATTGACGGGGCCGTTGGTGCACCACATGCTTCGAGAGAGAACCAGAGAAGCAACACCGACGCAGCAGAGGCAAGGTTAGGTATCATTTTCGGCGAGCGAACGTCGTGTTGGGTTCAGTGACTCCAAGTCGGACTGCTACAGGTCCAGAAGACAGGTGAGAGAAAAAAAGGGCAACACAAGTCAGGAACAGAGGAACAAGTGGCGTAACGGTCTGCCCTTGGTTTGCTCCCTAGAAATACTTGTCAGCGGGCCTGGAAGCAGGTATACCCGGTCCCCGAACAGGCTGCGGACGTGAGTGTGCGCAGCAACTTCAAATGTTTCGGATGCGCAGCACACGGGCAAGCTTGGCATCTGACGTATATATGGGGTCTGGTTGACCACGGGATCAGTATACATTTAAGCGCCAAGTTGAAGTATTTGAATTAGTCACCGAGTCCACCACCGTGGGCATAACTAGCCTCCGGCTATGTACCTAGCCCAAGGTGCTACTATGTAATAGATGAAATCCAGCGTGTTTACAACACGTTTCGTGATGCAAGGCTCGAATAATACATTTCAACTAGTGTGAGTACATCATCGTGGGCAGTCAAGATTATACTTGTAAATCAAATAACCATCCATAAGAATCACATACCCCCATTACCATATACTGTTAGAACACCACATAAGAGAATGCTACAAAAATAGATAATGTTGTGAGACCGGAAGTGCGTGTTGTCGTTGAGGCAGCGTTGGCAGTGACGGAAGCAACGCTGGCACCGAGTGTCGCAGTAGGGATCAGTGCATTAACGCCATTCATCGCGAGCGCAGTTTGTGACAGGGCCGCAAACCCTACAGAGGGTGGGTTATATCGAAATACGGAATACACGTTTTTCTGATGGTACCCGTGTCAGGTATGGAGGCACAGCAGGAATGAAAGTACTGACTAAGAACGTATCACCAATGATCCACTGCGGTACCCCGGGTGACGTAGGAATAGAATGAAATGCGCCGTAGCAATAGTCGGAAGAAGGACCGACTGGTTGAAATTGAAAGTCTGCAGGACTGACCGCCCAGCTAGGTCCACCAAACGATATCTCGATAGTGACCTCGTGTGCGCATGCTATAACTACCATCAGTTTGATTGCTTGTAGAAAGTATATAGGGCCTACGGTAACTATAAAAACCTTCCCATTGTCCAGTCCCAGGAGACGAACCAGGAATCTGAGCGTAGATGGCTGCTATCCCTGAGGTGGGGCCGGCCACGAGTGTTGTACCAGTGTCAATCGAAGCGTAGGATGCAGAACCGCCGGGAAGAGATATCGATTTCCCTTGCACGGTTATAGCTATCAAACAAGGTGTATGAGATAACCCGTAAGGTACTGGTTACGGTTGGACTTACAGGCAATCTCTTGTACCCAGTATGAAGCTTGTCCGTGTGGGATACTTTGGTAGTCAATGTGGCCCGTGTACAAGCTTTCATTGACATAACCTTGGCATTGAAAGATGAGCAAGGCGTTTCTTAATGGGCCAGTAATCCTACCCATGGTAAGCGATCCTCCCGGCTCCAAATCTCCGGCAGTCGAGGCGTTGGCATAACTTGAGTTATGTGCATTAAGCTCAGTTCCCCAAATACAGGGTCCGCGACGTACCGTGTAAGTTGAAAAGCCATCAGTGGTAAATCCCAGGAACCTCCACCAGCAAGTGCCTGCCAAAACGGCATTGCTCCTGAAAACGACAACGACTGCCACCCAAGGCCGATGAGGCCAGTCACGGGGTTTTGTAGGAAGTTGGACGACGTCGAGATTACAGAGACTGGAAAGTAGCTGAACATCGCCTGGATCTCGATGAAAGAGTGTGTTGGCCTACCAAATTGTTGATTTGACACAGTGAAGCCAGCCATTTGCACGACATCCTCAACTAATGTGCCTCTTGCACCACCACTAATATAGGTAATGTTGAGGGCATGGTTGAGACTCTTGGACGTCGAAGACTTTAAAGGGTCATAGTTCCCCGTTCCCGCGCACGTTGAGTCACAATTTGAGGACGCGACCCATAGATCCCTAGAGTGAATCACTGAGTGCGTTGCTGCATTTCATACTCCCAGCGTGACATACGAAGAGCCAGTGTCCAGAAAGACGTCGAAGGGATGTGGTGGTGTGCCGATAACCAATGTACCATAGAAACTGGCAACATGAATCAGATTAGCTTGCACCTCGCCAAATGTTCTCACCTTGCATCAAAGCCTTGATTAACGATGCTGAGCGGCACATTAGCAGCGGGCAAGACCAAGAATAGCTCGAAAGGCCTACAGGAGTTCTCCGGTCGCTCTCTTTCCGTTGGATCGCAATCCGTACTTTGCAATGACCGCATCTCGTTGACTTTTTGCCCATCGCGCCCATTCCGCCTCACTTCGCACGGGTGGAGGGCGTCGTGTTAGACTGATAGATCGTCCGGTGGCGGGCGCTACAGGGTTAGGTACACCAAGAACCCCGACTAAAGCAGAGAATAAAATAATTAAACGTAGTATATGCGGAGTCGTTGTGAATAACATGGCTGCGGCGCAGCAAGATTACTGCCCAGAGGCTGAAGATGACAGAGACCAGCCCGATTATAACAAAGTCATGGAGGAATGGGGAGTGGGAATGACGGGTTCTTGAACGGGACCGACCTCATTTTATGATGACCTAGAAGCGAGCTGTGAAAGGAACCAACAGTAGGGAAGCGCCGCGCTGCCACACCGAGGCAGTGACGTGGGTGTTGGCCTACGATTCGTGTGTTGTCCATCCCATACTAATGAATAGAACAAAATGTGAGACTTACAGAACAACTGGGTTTCGTAGATTGCTTATAGTATGTGGTTGGTCAGATCTCAGAGACACTGACAGTAGAACTTCTAGAAGGCAACTGACCTGAACAAGGCGGTGCGTGGTGGTGATGCGGGGCCTTGGCGCCACCTGGTCGGAGTTAGAGCAGTATGTATGTAAGTACCTTTCTACTTCAATGGGATCACCTGCATTGCCATCGAAAATCATGACTACACTGCACACCGCTATAGCTGAAGCTTGAAGGTTCGCAATGAATACAAGTGGGGCGTCAGGGGTATTCAATCACCTCCGGCCGTACTATCGGTGCACCGGTAGTGCAAAAGGATGAATAAAGATTTTCCACAGCATCAACAAAGCAAGCTATCTCTCTCGGTATGCTTCTACGAATCGAGAACTTCATGGTAGCCTATTACTTGTACTTCTTTTTTTTTTGATTTTTAGCTGCTCGTGTCGGGAGTGCGGAAGACTTCTGGTTTTTTACCCCCTTTTGCGCATCTACTGCGGTCACACCAAGTCATGCTACGGAAATTCAAACTTCTATCTCAGCACACACAGGGTCCTGGTGTCAAGACTGTTGCAGCCTGACACACCCAGCACAAGATACCAAGGAGGAGTCCGTCGAAGACGGGCTCGAGTGTACAATGTCTCCCCACTGCGACTACATATTTCATTCTACAACATCAACCAGTGAGTTTTTCATTCTAATATGTGGTGGAGGTACCCTCCATACACTGACTAATAGTTCCTAGGACTTGCTCTGTCGGTAAGTTAATTGGATCTCCCAGATCTGGACCTCATATGGCTGATGCAGATTGTCATCTTGTGATATTCGTTGGGTCATGAATGGACAGCTTTGCGACTACCTTCAAGTTTTTGATATGGCCGCCTAAGGTGTTTTTTAAGAATGAAGAGACGAAAATGTTGTGTTCTAAAAGTTTTGCATTGCAAAGTACCTGCCCTGGCAGAAACATTGCTGGAGAACTTGGTAGAACTTGGTTTTATTGTCGTTTTTCACACGGGTTAGCACTGTGGGAGTTTACTCTCAAAAACCTCCCCGTCTCCTCGGGATGGCATTGGAATTAACAGAAAGCTAGTTTGTCTGATTATTGGTGCTGTCGGAGTGGGAAACCTGGACTAGGCTCGATCTGTGACCCATTGCAGATGCTGCAGGGCATCAGCGCTAGTAGTATCGTTGCGCTTAATCGGACGGACTTGATGGCTTGGAGTCCGTGCTGACAGCTTCGTGATGGTACTGGTTCAAAGTGGACACATTGCTATAGAGTATGTATCATCGAAGCCATCATTGCCAGTAATTACGGTCTGAGTCTTACAAAACAAACCGCGTTTCCACAGGCATCTTAAAATCAAACCCTACATAATCTGACACCACCCTGTTCGCCGTCGTCACCCTCACTCTTCGTCCATCCTCAACGTGGACCAAAAACACTGGAAACGGGTGCTGGAAGAACTCCAGCACTTGTCTGCGTTTCACCTGAATCTCTTCTCGTAACTTCAATTCGGATTCATCTATCCTGTCGTCTTCGTCTCCGACAAAGGTCCATGCTTGACATGGTCAGCGAGAGTTTCAACCCAGATAGTTGTAGGACCGACACTTACAATCGGATGGTACTGACTCAGAATCGCCATTACCACCGAAGTCATTCCAAAACTTGCTCCATTTCTCTCTGAGGGCGTACTCGATGAGCTCCAGAAGAATCTGGAACACGTTGTGCGTATGCCGACTCCATACGCGACATAGATAGTACTGCCTCGCATGCTTGATCAGACTAGGTGCATGCGATCTGAGCGTGACATGGGTGTGTTGGAGGCCCTCGACCTCGAGCTTGTAATGAAAGTGGGCGTCTCCCGGAGGGCTCTGGAGACGCTCGCAGTATTTGACTTGATGCTCGAACAGAGGAAGATTGAGTTCTCCGTTGATGATGGTATGGCCTGGTGGCGTCGACTTGACGATGTGCAGGATCTTCTCGTTTACTTCTCTGATCGTAGCCAAGAAGCCAGACGAAAACGTCCCAAATATCGCACGAAACAAGTCCAGGATCATCCGGAATGTTACCTCACCTGAGTCAGGTATGTGGGGAAAAGGAAGGCTGGGTTCGATGAAGCACTCCGCTTCATACGCAAGGAAGGAGTTAATGCGGGAACGACGCCCACACCAGTCAAAGAGGGATGTATCGGCGGTGCGTTTCATGAGCTCCTCCTGTAGACGGAAGAAAGCACGGTGCCCTTCTCCGTACATGGCAGGTAAGGTGACATCGAAGATACCAAGGAGACAGTACGCCATGTCTTCTACCTTCGTCGTCGTTCTTCTCGCAGCCCAGCGTAACCTGGTCCTCACGTCCCTCGCCCCAGCCTCGAACTTCACTAAATCTTGCGCAGGGACTTCAGTCGTTCTCTCTAGTGCAGCTGACCAGATAGGGCTAGCGCGATGATCTACGAGCCGGGCTCTGTATTTGAATGAAGAGATGGAAATCTTGTCTTCTTCTTCGTCAGTGTCGCGATCTACGGCTTCCTCTAGCAAAGTCCACCGTTTGCTGTAAAAGCGAAGTTGTTTGGATGCAAGCATCTCCTGCAACGTCCACCCCCTTGTGATCCAAATAGGTACGTTACCAAATTTTCCACGAGCGATGCAGTCGGGTTCAAGGGGAAACTTGAGCATGAGATAGTCTTCCAAGTGTGCGGCTTCGACCTGGGTATCCGGTCGCATAGACTTGAGTTGAAGAAGGGATCCCTCTTCACAGCAGTCGTAGAGAGTTGTGACGACGTTGGATGCTTCTGGTGGGTATGGATAGGAATCGGTAAAAGGCTGCTGAATCTCTGTATCATCAAACCACCAATCGTTATTTCCTGCGGATAAACGCTCCTGTTCAAGATCATCGACATCGCCGAGATAAACAATGGTCAAATCACTGCTGTGGTACCAAAGGTACATGGAATTGAGGGATTCGGATTTCTCGCCATAGACTTGTTCGTCGATGCAACACGTGTCGGACCAGGCCCAGCGATAACCACACTTGGCCGCCATGCAACAAAATTCTTGAAGCTTCCGTGCTCCCTCCCGAAAGTCGACAGCCAGTTTTCCGCGAAAATGGGGAGGCGACGCAACAATGGAATAGATACCGTTGCTCGCTTTCCTGACGTCGTCGATGGTCAGTTCCCGATCTCCCCACCGATGCGAGAACATGGCAAATGCCAAGAACTCTGCAATGAAAGCTTGCAGATGTTTGCGCTTTGGGCGCTGGGAAGGGTGCTCTGGATCGATTGGACCTAAAGTTTCTCGGATAGCAGCTTTGAGAATGACGCGATAATCTTGTCTTGTTTTGAGAAGCGAGGTGATGTCTGATCGCTTGAGGATGAGGCCGGTATAGGTGTCTATGAGTCTGAGCGGCATATTCGTCTCATATTCGCGGATAACAAAGTCGTTGATGTGTCTCTCGAACTCCACTTCGAAACCATGCTCGTCTGGCTGGTGTTCCAGACGTGTAACTTCGGTGAACTGACGAGGTGAGGAATATGGGATCACTCACGCTCATAGCTTGGGGAGGTGTGGGCGGCATGATCGTCACACGGAAATACAGAATTAAACCCTGGGAATTATCGGCTGGCGAGGACTAACGTTGGAATTCGCTGGATAGCTTGTCGAGGCGAAAAGGAGTAATGTATACGTGGCCCCGCAGCGACGCAATTTAAGTGGAGAATGGGGGTTAGGAATACGAGAGCTGTGAAGTGTCCTTCCAATGATTCACTACCGGTAGAATCCGAGTAGCGGGCTGTGGACAGCAAGACTGATGATACGCCACGCTACAACAAAACTTCCAATCCCACCTATCTGTCACGTTATATCGGTTCGAATGATCCGGATAAAGTTTACCTCGTGCCAACATTCTGCATTCTTTTGGGCCTCGTTTTCGACACGTGTGTGTCCTTGTGCAGAACGGCAACAGGGATGTGACAAGGCTCACCGCCGGCAGGAATTCTAGGGAGATTAGATATGTAGCGGGCTCTCGCTAGAACTGGCCAGAGCGCACCGCAGCTGAAAAGACTTGACCCTAGCCTGGTCTCGAGCGGGAAACATGACGTTGTCAGGGCACCCTCGGTCGAATTAAGGGAACACCCTTGGAATTGATTGCACAGAGCCCGTCCGATTCCCAAAACTACTATATCGGACGTGAAGCGAACAAGGTAGGGATCTCAGGTCACTGCTTGTTCCGAAGAACGGTGACAATGGCACGTCGTGTGACTGCCACTGTCAGTGACACTGGTATCAGTATGATCAATCAGATAACATTTGGTCGTACCGATTTCTCAATATCCTTGAAGCCTTTTGCCGTGCGGGCGGTGGATCATAAGTACTGTCGTGGGAAGCAACCCCAAGTTCCACCGTGAAGTTGATGAGTCTCAGTGATGCGCCCTTGAAATGGACCTTCAACTCAGAAAACGGTTCAAGCTGACCGATCTAATCATTCCGAGGGTTGTGACACCACCAACGACACCTTGGGCAAGTTCAATACAAAAGCCGGTTGGGCCCAAACCCTTCCTTGAACCTCCGTTGAATTTTTCTCTCTAACGACATGCATGACATTGAAGCCGCAAACGACACACTACTGCCACTGTTGTGGGTAAGTTCAGAGTCCAACCTTTGTCGCATCCACCTGCAAGGCTCCTCCCCAGATCCCGACAAGCGGGAACGACATTCCTCCTCACGCGGTCCCGGTTCATGGAGGGAGCTATGGGCCACTGTACATCGCCAGGGCCTTACTTTGGGTAATATATCCGATGACAACGATCGCGCCAAGTGCTAATACGTCAACCTCCCTAGGACGAAATGCGTACGTGTCTCTGACGCAATCTACATGGGTTAGAGTCATCTCGGTACACAGATATCGGGACTGCGAGCCACTTATCTGCGGAGGGTGCACGACTTTACGACGAGTACGGGAAATGTCATACCGTACGTCGCTCATTTCCCGACATCGCCTTGTGATACGGATCATGTAACATGCTCTCCACAGGTTTTCGAATATGAGGTACTGACGTGCGCCTCGAGCTTGCGATTCCAGCTGGAGCAGCCACCGCACCCGCTTATTCCAGTTGCAGAGACACCAGCCACGACCCCCCGATGGCCGGCCCGCAGTGAGGGCATGTCGACAGCGAGGAGTCCAAGCTCTTCACCAAAGACACCGCGAAAACTCATGCCATTTATTGGCCCTCCGCATGACCAGCCTGCGTGAGCTTCTCTTTCCACTACCATCACCACCATGCAGTTTAGTTTTCGAACCCTCCTTTTCGACAGGCCGCTACCTAGTGACACGAGAAGAACAAAGCATCAGAACGACCCACCACCATACACAAGCCCAAAAGGTGGCCTGTGGGTCGAGGTGCCTAAACAGACACAACCCATAGCCCTCAGCCCTCGTGAAACTGTCCAATTTGAACGTCTGGCGTAGGTTTCTTCGTTCGGCTTTGTTAGTGAGCAGACGTTCATGGAGATATCTAGCCAATCCAAGTGCTTTACCCTGATAGATGACACTGCTTCTGTGAGTGGCACTCGTAAAGTAATTCTGCAACTTACTGGTTGTGAACATCTTCTAGATGCAATACTCGTGGCCGCAAACACGAGCGGCCCTCTCTGGCATTGTCGACATGCTCTCTTCGAGCGACAGATGGGAAGGGCTTGATGTTAGGTTCTTACATCACGCACAGACTCGTTCCTCTGTCAAGGTAAGCTGGTCGTATTCAAGCTGGCTGTGGGACTTCCTGAACCGTCGATCTCAGACTAGGGATGAATTCGAGTCCGTCTTCAATTCGGTCACCATGTGGAGAGGTCGGTAGCTGGACCTACAGTGCGTTGCCTTGGACATTAACATGGCGTCTAGGTCAAAGGGTAATGGCTGCAAAGGTGACCCAGGTGTTCGAAGAAAGCCTTCGATGGACGCATGGGACGTCTACCCCAAGACCCGTCAACCTGCTCGTTATCTCGGACGGCATTGCGAGTGAGCAATCTTCCGCTGGATCGAGACCGAGACTGGCCTAACCAATCATGGGTTCAATTAGTTGATACTCAGGAACTATTCAATGCCATGGCCTGCATTTGTCAGAAACTCAACGAGACATGTATCCCCCCTCACATGTTTCGCATTCACATGTTGCAAATGGGTGAAGACAGGAAAGCCGTCCAGCCACTGAATGACCTTCGTGATCGAATAACCCAGTGGGACCGAGAGAGGGTAAGTCGTTTCTTTATTTTGTTTTGCCTTTTCTCTAGCACTCACATGATTGGGGTTCGTAGCGTCTACTCAACGTCGTCAGTTTCCACCGAGGAAGGGGGCTACTCAACGCACAAAACATCTTAAAGCTCCTTCTCGCCTCGACATATGTTCCGCCCCAAGAGGATCCTGATATAGGTGAGAGGCTACCTCCACAGGCGATAGCAGCGCAGTACGGTGCGCTAGAGGAGATCAGAGCAATGAGGATCAGGTGAACCGATTGGTACTGGCATCAGCCTGTGTGGACTCGAATGGACAATTAGAGTCGAGGGTTTCTACACATGGTTCCTCTTCCGGGGTGACTCAGAATATGCTTAGGTGTTTATTATTTAAAAGCGGGGGGATGCGACGTTTGGTTCATTCGCCCATGTGAATATCTCAGTACCACCTCTCATTCAGAGGTCCATCGCTGGGTCCATCCTCGTCATGGGTGTGAGCCGTCACTGTCGGGAGTGTCGTCCTCTTATTCGAAATGAGCTCACTGTGAAAGAGACTTCTCGGGACGTAGTCCCCTACAGTGGTTCGTCTGGAGATCCGGTTCAAGCCCGGGCCGCCTTTGACAACAACTCACCAGAGCAGACCTCATAGCGTCCTGGTTCATGAAATGTTTTCCGCTGCGTGACATACTTGATGTGGCCCGAGATTGGACTCCGAAGAATATGGCAAGGTGGGGGTTGGATCCATCGATATTCGATAAGAGACCGTTTATACTACAGCATTGAGCGGGCGCAGAGAAGAACGAGCGACCACTCAACGGCGGGCTCTGAGACGAACATTGAAGCTGAAGTAGGAGCCATGATGCTCTGTCGTGTGAACCGACCAGTCGCGGGTCATCGGACCGGCAGAGCTTCTTTTGCGGACAACCATTCGTTCGCTTATATGACACGCTCGCTCCTACTTTCCTCCAGTCTCGTATCACTCGACCAGAGGTAAGGCGAGCTTACTAGTTACACTCCTTCGTTTCTACTTATTGACATGGGCCAGTATTCACTTATTTTGTCTAGTTGACCCGAATAACACAGTCAAGGGCATTGACGAGCTCCGAGAGGCGAAATGGGATCCGTACGTCTAAATCCATTGGGGTGAGAATCGCGCAGGTCACCTCCTCGGGTTGCCTAAATGTCGTCCAGACCTTGCCAGGGGGGGCAGGGCCGGCGGACGTTGATCAATGACTTTACGGTCTGATTCAACCACATGCAAGCATGGAAACCACCCTGAGATCGAGTCAGAACGTGCCATCACGCTTGGTCACGAATTCTCGTTTGCATCCATCACAGGGTTTGGACCCTCTTATTCGATACACAAGTACACCAAACGAAGTTCGACTAATCCACCGAGTCGCACAATCGCCTCTGCCTCTGACGGGGTTCGAATACGCTTACAATGCTAACTCCTACGTGAGGCGTGTGGCCATGTGCACGTCAACAAAGCCGAATGAGGGTACTTAATGGTAAGGTTGGAGACTCTGGCTTGGCCCCTCGTCACGATGTCCATGGTGAGCAAAATACGTTGAGTAACGAAGCCTTCCTCTTGCACGCTTTAGCTGAACACCACATCTTAATAGGGCTATTGCAATGCACCGTCTCATGCCGTCCGTTCCTGGTCGGGAGATTTGGGATCGGTGGTTTCTTGATCTTGGCTGTTGCTCGAGACAATATCGAAAACCAGAGGGATGTGCAAACAAGACCGTGTTCACCGTTAGTGTGTCTATCAGCCATCCTATGGGTCTGTTGTTGATGTAAGGTCCAGTCCGAAGGCACTGAATAAGTAATCGCTGCCCGGAAATTTTATCGGTCCATCCGAGTTAGCTTCGAAGCATTATCACTGGCCCAGCGGAATCCAACTCTTTCACGATATTCAGCTCTGATGATAGTACGTGCCAAATGGTAACCTGAATTTTTTTCCATGATACTTGACACATAACCAGTCCCACTAGAACCCCGTCGATGCTGCTCGTGAGTTTTTTTGAGCTATGGCACTCATTCCAGTGGCTAGCTCGATGACTATTGTCACGAGGGAGCAATGGATGTAGCGACATCAGGTCGCAATTTCAATCTGCAATGGGCACTCATGCCCCCCATCATGGCGCGGGTGCCGTGATTTCCGCATGGAATCAAGGAGGCATGATAGATAACCATGACCCCCACGCTGTATGAAGCGATAGAAACCTTGAGCCGCCTGACCTTATCCCTGATCTTGATTAACGACTGAGCGCTGGAGCGAGGCGAGGGAAGACACAATCAAAGATGCCGATGGAGCCCCGAGCCGACCAAGCGAAACCAGGGTAGAGTCGGCGGCGGGAACTGTGATACGGCCACCTCCTTGGGACGTCTGGTAAACTTTGACGTTCTCATTTGCACATGCCCACCCCATGCATGAGGTAGTGTTGACTAACGGCATTGGGACGTACACAGAAGTCACTTTAACTCCCTGCTAGGTAACTGACCCACTGATACCTCCGAGTCCGATGTGTTCGAAGTGGATCACAAAACCCACGACCCATGCGAACGACGTGACCCCATATCAAGCTAGACCCTGGTAGAAGCGAAGGTAAGCGCTCATACTCTGCGTTTTTCAAATGTTGCGATAGTACGGTGGCGACACAAAGAGGCGCGAGAGCTAAGTGGTTTCACCGTGTGCTGTTACAATTCCCGCTCATCCACACACTGTCATGCTCCGCCTATTGCTCGTCTTTTTCTATCTTGCCCAGCTCGTCCGGGGGTCCTCTATCAATGGAATGGATTCCAGTTGTCCGCCGCCCGACGGGACCACACGCAGCGTCTGGAGTATACTGGGCAGTTGCGCCGTGACATTACTGATTTGCGTATGGCATACAATCCACTTCGACATCCAACATGCAATCCGCCCCAGCATCCATTGGAACAAGAAGTGGTCCATGACTTGGTGGTCTAAGGGCCTATGCGTCGTGGTGTCCTTTATAGCTCCAGAGGTGATTGTTGCATGGGCAGCTGGAGACTGGAAGAATGCTCGAAAGCAAACCGTGGCGTTTCAAGGTATGTTTTCTGATGCGATGGACAGATTATTCGTATGATGCATCTAATGGAACCCAGAAGCGGGGTACAGTTGGTCGATGACACACAGTTTCTTCGCTGAGATGAGTGGATTCGAGTATTGTGACGACAAAGGTCATCTGCACACGATTGATTCCTCCGAATTCCTGCGGCGTTGCAAGGCCAATGAAATCGCAAACCCTCTTATTACGGCGGGGGATATCAAGGACCGGAGCAAATCGGATGGGCCAGGAAAGACCGTTCTTTTTTTGCAGCTATTCTGGTTTGTGTTGCACGTTGTCCGTGGTTCGATAGGTCTTGCAGTCACATTGGTTGAACTCGACACGGTTTGCATGACCGTCCTCTCACTCTTGGTTCTTTCCTTGTGGTGGCACAAGCCGCTCCACGCGAACCATCCTCACGTTTTCTATTCGCCTCAGGTGATAAAACTAGACTCACCGACCGTCTCAAACTTGTACGTGACTGTTGTTCGGCAAAGCATGAGCCGTACTGATAAGATAATGTCGTAAATGCAGCTCAGATGCGTGGAAACCGAATCCTAGTTGTCTGTCCACGCTGATGGGTCCTTTCGGTCGCACATCGAAATCGACAGCTGGTGACGAAGAGTCAGCGGGCACAAATGTTTGTGTGTTCCAAAGAGCTTGCTTTTCGTTGGTGACCAAAACAATGTAATGATCAGGGCAAACCTTCCCGGTCTACACTCAGCAGATTCGTGGACGCGATGGAAGATGATTTTGTCACGCTTTTTTCACTTTGTGCCACATGGATGATTCTTGGTGGATTACACCTGATCGCGTGGAACTTTGATTTTCCAACGGGGACGGAGAAGATATCCTGGCGTGTGGCATCACTCGTTTTGACAGGAGGTCCACTCGCTGCTTTGGGTTTGTACCGAATTGCCATGGCGGGTCTCAATCCAGATGATCTCGGTCCTCCGTGGTTCGAGAACTGCGTTCTCAAAGTGTTCGGTGCACTCGCATACCTTGTACCCATTCTGACTGTTGTATCCCGGTTACTCCTGGTGGCTCTGATGCTTGCGAGCCTTCGCGCTCTCCCTTGCTCTGCATACCAAACTGTCTCGTAGACTGCATATATTCCTCACCTCTAGGTTATCGTGTACTTCTGCTGCGGTCGAGCGTATGTAGTAGGTATACATCTCCACTATACATACCCAACGATTCCATTGGAAACTTCTTCAAAATCAGTTACGTATGTGCGAACGATGGCATGGCCGAGCAAAAACGTGTCCTTGAGTCACCCACTGGCGTCTATGGGGGCCAGAGCATCCGACGCGGGTCCCAAGGAGATTGACGACGCCCCCCATAGCCTTGAATCAGTTAGTTTAAACTCGAACAAGTGTCCGACATTCGCCTTGCAGCAAGCTATTCTTCTTGTACCACGCCATCTACTGCACTGTGTCCTGCCTGGCGTCAACTCGTCAATGTCGTCATCGTCATCTCTGTCGGTCTTCAGTTCTTTGCATGAGCCACTCACCCGGTGATATAGCTTTGCATAGTGATTGTACTCGCTAGGATGAACTACCCGCGTCCCCACTCACTCTGGTCAATACCACCAACCGATGATGATTGTCATCTACACCCACCATTCCACGCAGACGCCAAGCTTACTGCCCGATGCATGAAACCGAGCGCGAACCCGACCTGTGACGTCTACCGCGAAAGAAACCGCGTGTTGACAAGAGCCGAGCTAGCCGAACATGATCCCTCGTGTCACCGACTCGCTGGTGCAGACCCAGTCCAGTATAGCCGATTCGCCAGAGCTCAGAGGGAGTCCGACAGAGCCAAGTGGCGCGTACATGCAGCCCGTGAGCGACTACAAATGCGGTACATTCTGGATTGATCCCCAACACAGGGGCAACATTGCATGTCTGATCTAAACTGGAGTAGCAAGGACGCAAAAAAACGCACGGCGCAAGCAAGGATCAGCTCATTCTTACAGGACAACGACGAACGGGGCATTACAGTCGGTCGTAGGCAGTAACCTGGAGGTAACCAAAACTCGACAACGAAATACGATGGTTGAGCCTCGCAGCATGCGATCTAAAAGTTGGACTCACCATAGTCTCATTTTTCTTCCTCTTCATCGAGGGCGGGTAGAGGAACGACAGTGACCTCAGCGTGCCTAAACGTTCGAAGCCCCGTCCGAATGATCCTCAGATGCGATTTACAATGCGGATCCGGACATGCAACCTCCGTATCCGTCGTCATCCAATCATGTGGATGTGTTACACGTTGCTTGGCAGCCAAGAGGGGAAGAACGGCACCTACGCTCAGGGGAAGTTGTAATTAACATCCGATCGACCAGTACTATCGCTTTGTAGCCCCAAGTATGATGCAGTTGCACTTACTGAGGGAATAGATGGAGAAACCTTGGCCTGGAGGGAGGTGCAGCATCTCCCCTTGGAGCGTGAAGTAATCTCCTGGCTTTGCGCCGCACAAGATACGCTCTTCGGGTGGACAGACCACCTCGACCCGAAGGTCGTACAGTTCAAAACTGTCGTCTGGCAGCACCTGCGACATGGTAAGTTAGCTTTCCGTAGAATACGGTGAACTCTGTAGCCGATTCAGATCGATTGATTGGGATGATGGTGAGAATGATGCGTTTTGCGGAATTTATGTGGAACGAAAACGTTGTCTTACAAAACGCCTCATCTTGAGCTAAACTTCTCGTTTGAACACCATCCTGGCGTTCTGGACAACGTTTTCGTCCCTCGCAAAATGCGCGTCGTGTGAGCCAAGTTGAAGCCTCCGACACGAACTCCGCGTTTACGACTTGTTCCCCCAGTTCACTCGACGGGTTGTTACTGAGCTCGCCCCGCTGTCGCAACCGCCAGCGTTAAGCAACCCCTCTCGGCGTCACCGTTTTGCGAGGCCGCGCAAGAGTTCTAGTTTCCATAGGACACTGCAATGAAAGAGTCGATACGTCTACCGTCCACCATACTTGGCAGTGACCGAGCCGCATGTTGCCTGATAAACGGGTTCGTAGTTTCTTTCAGCAGGGAGGCGTGCGGTACTAGTACATCGAAGAAATCCCACACTTGTCGACATTACTGTTACAGAGAACTTGGAGGAGCCATTGACTTGGACTGCACTTTCAGTACGTTGACCGATCATTTGCTTTCACTCACGTGTAGCCTTTGCAGCAGGCGGGTAAAAAAGTGTGATAGTGGCGCCTTTACACATCATTGGCAGCTTCCTCAGTTCCCTTGGCCTCTGAATACGACAAGGGATACGTTCTGGCCCTTTGGCTAAACTATTGGCCACTCAGTCCGAACACTAGTTCTCTCGCATTGTCGAGTCGGGTACGTTTTGTCCTGTGCGTCCTATCTCAACATCGATTGCAATGACAAGAATTCCGCACCAACGTTCAATACCATCACTCAATGCTTGGAACTTTGAAGCTCGAACCGCTTGGGCTCTCAACCAGCTTCCGCTAGATGCTTTAGATGCTATATTCTTAGACATCTTGCAAGTATGTAGGGTACGTGTCATCATATTGCTGAATTTAACAGGCACTGGGCTTGATTATGGCTATTTTACAAGTCGCTCGGTTGATGAATCTTCAGATGCAAGGATCACTTTTCGCCCGACTTGCGAGCTCGTTTCATTGCCCCCTGCCATCGATGCTGAGTCGGCCGTTTACACATATGGCGCTGAGATGAATGCAAAGTTTGAGATTTAGTGCGATTCAGAGGTCACTGACGTTGTTACCAGCTCCATCTGTTCTTTGATAGTGGAGGAACGATGTGAGCTGACTCTGGATCTCCCCCACCAGTTCGAATGCAACATGATGTTCTGCATCACTGTCGTTGACCTTGGCCCCCGTGTGAGTAGGTGCGCTGATTAGCCTCTTGTCATCTTGGGACGTGTATGCACGTACGCAATTCCTTCTTTCTTTCTTTTACCCTTGCCGCGTAAGCCAAGGTGGGTGCTCTTGTTAACACATGCTAGTATGTCTAACATCCATGGCCTAGATGACAGAATTGGGGCTTGATTCTTATGACGTTTAGACAGGATTCCATACATTCCGCCAGGCGTTTACACTCCCCATTCAGCTTTTGCATTGACTCCACTCCCTCTCTCATCACGGAATTACCTCTGACATCGAGGCATTGGGGAGCCTACTACGGTCTCCGACTCCTCCGCACGGGATGTATTCGTCACCACCTGCGTCAACACATTCGATCCCTCTCGTCCTCGTATCGCTCTTCTCAAATATGGCGCACGCCGCGCTAGCACTATCCGTGATCACGTGACTGGCACCATGCCAACCGCTTGGTTGCCCTCGAGTGTCCCCCAGTTTTCCGGCCAAGGACTTCGGTTGTGTCATGCAGTGCTCGAGTGTAACCTGTTCGGTAGTTGTCAAGATCATAAAATGCCTCCCTAGCCTACGGCTTCCGAGCTGATTTGAGCAGAGTACCTGGGACCGTGATGCTTGAACCGTGCCGTGGTGGATGGTATTGTGATCAAGGCTGTTCGCTTCTGTGCAAGTTAATATCTGACCAAAGCCGGACGGAATAACACTGCGACGTGGCGGCCGTGTCTACCGTCATCACTTTTATGTGCATTAGTCATGATTGATAACTCGGATTGATGCACCAGCTCGTAGCCAGACGCCGATTGAAATGTCGAATCCTGGCACACTGCCATTGGTTGCAGTTGCTGTGAGGCACTCGCTCGGCGCGTATTCCGACCCGAGCCGCGAGACGTGCGTGTTGCGGGCTGGCTATCTGCCTTTTAGACCCGCCGCCTTGCTGTACTTTTCAACGACGCTCTACGAACCAGCCTTCAAGTGCTTCCGTAGACTTGCCTGTTAGGCTTTGACGATTCGTTTACCATGGCACACCTGGGACCGTCTGGCAAGTGGGACGCAAGGTCGGTCGGTTATCTCTTCTTTCGTTCTGGTGCACAGCGCCGAGGTTTGTTGCTAGATACCTTGGCCCCGCTCCTCACGATGCTTCCTACTATGCCAAATGCATGCTCGGCGGTATGCTCGCTTGTGGTGTGACGCACGCCGGTATCACGCCTCTCGATGTGGCCAAATGTAACATGCAGGTGCGTTCCCATTGCCCGGTGACCATCTCCCAACCCATCCCCCGTTCAGGTGAACCCCGCCAAATACAAGGGCCTCACCTCGGGTCTCGGCATCATCGTCCGCGAAGAGGGTCAAGCCGGTCTTTGGAAAGGGTTTGGCCCCACCTTTGTCGGATACTCCCTCCAAGGGATGTTCAAGTACGGTCTCTACGAAGTGTTCAAGGACCTGTATATGAACATGGCCGGCGAAGAGATGGCCAATCAGTACAAGCCCGTCATCTGGCTCGCAGGGTCTGCCTCGGCAGAAGTCTTTGCCGATATCGCGCTCTGTCCGTTCGAGATGACCAAGGTCAAGATTCAGACCAGCCCAAACGGCACGTTCCCGATTCCGTTTGGCGCTGCTCTGAGCGAGATGAGCAGGAACAGGATCGAGACGCGCTATCCGTTTGGGTCGCTCGTTCCCCTTTGGTCGCGTCAGGTGTGTGGCTTATCGATCGCGTTGTGTAGCGTGGGCTTAGACCAATGTTGTAATTTGACGTTGTAGATTCCTTACACGATGGCCAAGTTTTCCTTCTTTGAACAGATCGTGGAGTTGTTTTACACACACTACCTTACTCAGCCCAAGGAGAGGTATTCCCAGATGACGCAGCTTGGGGTTACGTTTGTGTCTGGGTACTTGGCGGGTATCGTTTGTGCGGTCGTGTCACATCCTGCCGACTCGGTCGTGTCGCTCATGGGTAAACCTGAGAACGGAGGAAAGAGTATCAGACAGATCGCGTCCGAGACGGGTGCGTTTGCGCTTGCCACCAAGGGTCTTGGTACCCGTGTGATCATGATTGGTACCCTGACTGGTGAGTGCTATTCATGGTGCTTGATAGTACGTTGGTCTGATGTGCTCCAAAGGCTTCCAGTGGTGGATCTATGATACCTTCAAAACCACGATGGGTCTCGGCACCACCGGTGGCAAGTAAACACTGGCCATTGACGACTTGTTTCTCCACATCATATCATGCTCGTAGGATGACTGTCTATATGCGATAGAGTTTTTTTGACTTGTATATCTCGTCTTCTTTGCATAGTGACCCGTACGCTCGTTTTGATCCTTGGACTGTATGAACATGAGTAGTGAGCTTGGATGCAAGTCGGATGTCTTTAGAACTCACTGGACGGGATCTTGGCAAGCAAGTCCGACGATCGACCCGTCCTTTGGAACTTGTTTAGTGGTGGACAGGGATGATTTGACATTTGAGACGGGACCAAAACACTGAACGCCGCGTTCGACATGACCCGCGGAGACCCTTGCGGGATCAATTGGGTTGCATTGTCTGGGTATCTATAGATGGCTAG
>JBBPUH010000141.1:0-21944 GCA_038094555.1 Boletus aff. phaeocephalus
GGCGTCCTCAAGATCCCCCAGTTCCCCGAGGTGCTCAAAACGCGTGATCAAGGAAAAACCAAGGTTGTTCAGACGACCTGGCTTGCAAGGTTGACCTTCGGGGGTGAGGCAAACAGCGTCCCTGTGTGCCGAAATCGCATCATCGAGATCTACCAGCTCCCCGAGGTGCTCGAAACGAGTGACCAAGGAAAGACCAAGGTTGTTCAAACTCTTCGGCTTCTGAGGGTGATCCCCAGGGGTGAGGCAAACAGCGTCCCTCAGTGTCGAAATGGCATCCTCAAGATCCTTCAGCTCCCCGAGATGCTCGAAACGAGCACTGAAGGAGAGGGCGAGACTGTTCAGGCAGCCCAGCTTGTCAGGGTGACCATCGGGGGTGAAGCGAACAGCATCCCTGAATGATGAAATGGCACCCTCGAGATCTCCCAGCTCCCCAAGGCGTTCGAAACGACTGAAGAAGGAGGAACCGAGGTTGGTTAGACCAACCGGCTCAGTATCACCACCAGGGGAGAGGTGAACAGCATCCTGGTGTGTTGAAATGGCGTCTTCGAGATCCCCCAGCTCTCCAAGGTGCTCAAACCGAGCTCTGAAGCAGAGACCGAGGTAGTTCAGACCAACCGACTTGTAGGGGTGATCATCGAAGGTGAGGCGAATAACGTCCCTGTATATCGAAATAGCATCCTTGAGGTCCTCCGGCTCCCCGAGGCGCTCGAAACGAACTTTGAAGGAGAGACCGAGGTTGTTCAACCAAACTGGCTTGTCGGGGTGATCATCAGGGGCGAGGCGGACAGCATCCTTGTATGTTAAGATGGCATCCTGGAGATCCCTGAGCGCCCCGTGGCGCTCGAAACGGGCTCCAAAGGAAAGACCAAGATTGTTCAGCCAAACCGGTTTGCTGGGGTGACTATCGGGGACAAGGTAGACAGCGTTCCCGAATGTCAAAATGGCATCCTCGAGATCCCTTGGCTCCCCAAGGCGCTCGAAACGAGTGATGCAAGAGAGACCCAGGTTGTTCAAACAACCTGGCTTGTCAGGGTGACTATCGGGGATAAGGTTAACAGTGTCTCTCAGTGTTGAGATGGCATCCTTAAGATCCCTCGGCTCCCCGAAACACCGGAAACGAGTAATGAAGGAGCCCCAGAGGCTGTTCAGACGACCCGGCTTGTCAAAGTGACCATCGGGGGTGAGGCGAACAGCATCCTTGTATACCGAAATGGCATCCTCGAGATCCGAGTTCCGTTCCTCGAGGCGCTCGAAACGAGTGATCAAGGAGTGACCTAGGTTGTTCAGACAACCTGGTTTGTCAGGGTGACCATCAGGAGTGAGGTGAATGGCATTCTTGTGTGTCGAAATGGCATCCTCGAGATCCCTTGGCTCTCCGACTTGCTGGAATCGCCACAATAACGCTGCACCAAGTTTCCCCAGTCCTACTAAATACCTGTCATCCCAAACTGAAACAGGTCTGACCATTTTCTGTAGAAGCGTAATGGCTTGTTGTAGGTCAGCTAGATCACTGTATCGTTCGAAGCGCTCCAGCAATCGGAAACTCAAGTCCCATAGGTCTTCATCCCCTGAACACAGGTTCACCAATGATTCGCCACTCGCATGCTCTGAGCCAGCTCCATGGCCAGCATATAATTGTAGTATGAAAGACACGGCTTGCTTTTCATGACTGTCAACGAATCGGAGCCCCGTCGTCTCGTGTAGCACTGCCTCAACCTGCGTTCCGTCGATTCTGTTCCTCTGTTCCTCGAATCGTGCGAAATGCACCGCGGCCAACTGGATCAACGTGAGTGGAAGGTCTGTGTGACCGACAGGATGCGCGACAAGTGCACTGTGGTACAAGTCAAGGGGAATCTCAAAGGGAGCATTCGGGCCGTCAACTTGACAGAGGATGAATTTGGCCATCGCAAGATTTGACTGAACCGCCGCATGACAGGGATGGTTCAGCGGACAAGGATTGAGCGCTCGCTCAAACTCTACAACAAAGTGCTGCAGGTCTCGTTTTCTCCCATGCATCTGGTAACGCGAGGGAGTCCTGTGGCCATCATTTGTCGTCTCTTCTAGTTCATCTGGAGTATTTGTGGATGACTACAGACATATAGTGATCAGTGAGGGTCGGATTGATGCGAGCTGTCTGCTTACCCTCGACACTGATGAATTGTGATTCTCGTCGTTGTACCGCTCGACAGTTATAGCAATAGAGGAACACGGGGATACAACGTCGCCATCACCTGGGAAGAGAGTAAAGGCTGCCAGAGTGTGAATACCCGGACATCGTGCAATATGCTGTCCCACTCACGAATGTGTTTTTCACCGCAATCTAATATCTGCTCCACAGTGACCGTCAACCTTTGCAACTCTTCACCAGTACCCAACATGGGCTGGAATTCAAAAGATGCGTAGACCTCCAGACAAATGGTTGCTGATGAATCCAGTGGCCTAGAAACACTGTAAGCACTGATCCACACAATAGCGGTGAGGGTGCTTGCATTGGGAGTCTCTCACTCCATTTGTCATCGTCCTTCGCGGATGACGGCTTATTTCCGGTCCTCCACTCAAGGCCACTATGACGAACAGTGATGTAAAAGCAGGCGGGAAGCCGTCGGAGGCCAAGGGTGACATTAGTCGCTTGGATATCTACCCGGTCATCAATGAAATGTCGATTGTAGGGAATAAGCTGCGTTACTTGTTATGTCCGTTTCTTCGTTTTTGCTCGTGTGCGTTACAGGGCTTGACAAAGGTGGGCAATTCTGTGGTTGATTCCCCGGTGCAAGTATTCCATTCTCTATTTGTTCCTGTGCAGAATCCCGAAAAAAAGGCACATCTTGTTTGCTGACCGATTCCTCAGATTTTTTCTTTTCCTTCGCAGAACCCGAAGATGAAGGTCTGTCTTGTAAAGGGTTCTCGGATCCGGAGTTTACCTTAATCCCTTGTTCTTGCTCTGCGTGCTGGGGTGGGACAGAGGTACTGGATGTCTGTATGTCGTCCTGCTGGATAGATCAGTCAGCAACCCAGGACACAGCTCGATAGATCTACAACCTGGGTGATATTCTGTGCTGTGTCCGGTTCAGATTGCGTACGTTCCTTTCTGGTGCTTGATCTGCTGATCATTGTTGTTTAGCCTCCGAGTGTATGCAATGAGAGACCATACCCGCACATGGAAGTCCATAGTCGCTGCCACAGTAAACCAAACCACGTCCAGATCGACATCCCTGGTTCACGTTGTGGTCGTTCTTCTCCGGCGCTGGATCTGCCTTACATTAAGAGGTGGTTATTAACTTTTGCGACCGGAAACGTACGCCACGATGGGGCGTAGTGAAGCCCACATTCGCTTCCACAGTAGAGCAAACCTTGCTTGCCTCGACATCGTTGATTCATATTGTGATTGCTTTTGTTCAGCGCTCGACCTGTGACTCATTCAGAAAGGTTAAGGTAAGTAAAGTACCCAAGGACTTGCCGAGAGTTTATAAGCCTTTACTTTCACAGCACACGCACTGGTGTTCGAGTGGGCAATGAGACAAACATAGAATGTTACATAAAGCTCATCCATGCGTAGCTACCAAATCAGCTCTCGCACGTGGTATCCTGGTGTCCTCAGCGTTTGATGTGTCTGATGCATCACCCTTGGATTTCAACATCTCCAAACAACCACCTTTTGAACTTGAATTCGCTAACGCATGACGTGTAATGTTCGTTTGCATAGTTTTCCTATGCCTGACACAGCTACCAATGAGTTTTCAAGGTCGTGTTAACAAGCCTCGGGTCATCCCTGGTCGGTCATGAACGTGCTGAGTACATTAACGAGGGCATAACTTGTAAGTGGTTTACTGATTCGTAATGTGCCGACGGGAGACGTTTCCAGAAATATCACCCTCGTGTGCGCATCCCTTCAGCATCGCAGTACAATCCACGTTTGCAAAACCGCTCTCGCGACACGGTCGTACCACAAAAGGACGCTTGCTCGTTATCACACCATGACACAACGAGGCTGCGAGTAACAAATTCAGTGGAGTAAACCGCTGCGGAACGTGGGTCGCCAAGTCGTGGTCTAAACATTTTAAACAGGTCTTTCCACAGCATCGACAGATATGTAAAGTCTTTGTGCAGAAACCCAGGGCATCCGACCGATTCACTCTACATCAACATGTCTCTCTGCGACAAGTGTATCTCAGGTACGAACCATCGTTCATTCTCATCAGCGGATTGGTCATCGAGCGGTGGGATCTGATCCGTACAACGACAGGTGTTCGCCATGAGGGTAAACCAGGGGGTATGCAAGATTAAAACCACTGTTCTACGACACCCGATTCACGTCCTTTTCGCCATAGGCAACATCGAAACTATCAACGGCGCCAGGACGCACGTCGCAAAGCCCACTGGCGCCTCTTCTTGCCCAACGATCTCATCTAATGCCCAAGTATGTCTGTCGCACTCTTATATGCTGTTCGTTTCTCGCAGACGACTTTGCCCGAAACAGGTCCCACGTCCACTCATAACATCGACCGCCTTTTCATCTCTTGAATGGGTGTTCGCCATCAACTGCTTTGACGGCGGCACTCTTCCACCTGACTCATTCAACGTAAGTCCTCGCCCGTTTATAACCGTTCCGGAGACCAATTGAAGGTGTTTGGAAGGTTTCTTGCTGATCAGGAATGGTACCAGAATGGGGGCAGTGAACAGCGCTAGTGAAGCAAATATGATTGATTTTTTCCATCGCCCATCAGACATGCATGAGATATCGATCGTTGATAGGGAAAATGGAGAAGGAAAATACGAGTCACATGCATCAAGTCGCCATTGCAGCACGTTCGTCGCTGCTTAGCTCTCACCCACGGTATGTTGAAAACCGCCTGCCCGACCCGCTAACATGTAGTAACGTGAGCACGAATAAGTGAACATGCTCACTCAGAGGGCCGACGGAAATGAAAACGTACAAACTCATAAAAGCTTAGCTGTGGTGATGTACAGAGACATATCCCAACACTGAAATTTGTTGCATCGGCTGGTGACCATGTTGACTATGATGTACTGTTAGATGAGGCGGTCCGATCCGTGGTCGTCTTGCAAAATCAGTACGGCCGGGACAGTCTCCGCACTTCCTATCCATGCTTTCATAGTTCATAATTCCTAATATCCGTGTACAAACCAGTACCGTTTACATGAAAGCTCGCGGGGTCTGTCATAAATAATTGATTGTCAAGCTAGCGGAGCGGGTTGGCCATCGGAGCTATACGTCCAGCAATATATGCGAGCACGACAACGATCACTGAAAGTATCAGCCACAACACATCGCGGGGTGACTTGCGAGGCAAAGTGTTCAAGCCAGGTTGCAAGACTTGTGAAAACTTGACGAAGCGTGCTTCACAAATCGCCGAGAATAGGAATTCGTGATCAGCATTGTGCTGGTCAATCTCGTTGTGTGCAATTTCGTGTGCAAGAGTAAGATACCTGCATTACGAGCGACCCTTAGAAAATGGAACAAGGCAGTGAACGAAACCAACAGACCACCACATTAGAGCATCTTGTTGGTTCCCGCCCTCAACTTGCTTGTCGTCTGGAGCCATTGCATTAGTATCTCCCCCTGCACAAAATGGAGTCTAAATCCACTTACGCCACTCCTCAAAATACCGTAGATTGAGATAGATAACTCCTTGACGGTTGAATGCAATACATCCTCCCGATTCGTCATAGAAGATACACAACGCCCTTTTGGACATGCCATACACTTCGGAAAGAGTGCTGATGATGTCCACGAAGCGAGTGAGGGGGCCATGCTTGTCTTTCATCAACTTTTTGGCGTCAGGAACGCCTATGTGGGAGTGGCCCTGCATTAACAAAGGTTTGATTAGACCCGAGTAGACTAGTGTTCACCTTCATGTACATAGACTTGGATATCGGTATCTTGCTTTGGGTCTAGTTTTCCGTGAATCACAGCCGGTAGGCAGGATAGTCTGGACCCACCAGCAAGTTGTAAACCTTTGACATCCGCGCAGGGAATGCTGCCCAGAAGTTGTCTCACTCTCATACGATTGGCCTGTTTTCCCCATCCCTGGCCACATGCAGCGATGGCCGCCTCCACATCGTTCCCTAGTAACCAGTTAGATCATCCAGATAATAGTCAGTGCCTGAGAGACTCACAGATGTCGCTCTGCGGGATCACCCCACGTGGAGTCCTAAATATGTGATGAGAGGTGTGGTAATGTTTTTTTGGGGGTCGCAAGCCTACCGTTGCATGACTATCTTGTCACCGGAAACGTTTGCTGGCGCGTCGTGAACACTCACTAAGACACTGTCAGTCGTGTGAGGGCGGGACGGTGACTGCACGATGGCTTCAAGACTTCCGGAAAGTATTCCGGGGTTTGACTGGGAACCAAGGTTGAGTGTTGCATGTCCAGTATAAGAAAAACGGTGGTCATGGTAAAACCTACCAAGTATTTCTGCCTCGTCTTGTTCTTCCACTCCCACGCACCTCTGGATCTCTGTGGAACTCGATCAACTGTGATGTGAACAACATATCAGTCAATCATCACAGATAGAGAGCTCAAGGAGACAAAACCAACCATGGAAGCCTCTTCGCTCCAAATCCTCTAAGTCTGCAGAAAGGACGTTCTCAAGGAGTAGCGTAGCGCTCGTCTTGTTTGTTCTAAACAACAGTCGACAGAGAGAAGTAGCAATTCTTCCGGTGTCATTAGATACCAAGAAGGATAACAAAGGGTGTTCCGACGACTCACTCATACACGTCATACTCGGAAATCCATAGTTCTATGCCACCATCCCTAACTCGTCTCGCAGTCGCCCTGATATCCCTTGAACGTGTCACGGGTCCAGTTACAGTGTTGAGGGTTTTGGAAACACGGATGCTATTATTACAAGCTTTGACTGTAAAGTTGCCTATGCCAGGAAGGATACCGTCTTCAGGCTTGGTATCGGTATACTTTTGGATGAATAAAGGGAGTCGATCAAGGATCCTTGACTGAATTTCAAGGCAGGTTTCGGTAACGTCAGTAGCGTGTACCTCGTCGAGGCCGCAAAAACTCTCTTCAACGACCGCGCTTAGATAACTACAACCAAGCGATTTATAGAAGCCTGTCAGTTCAAACTGAGTGAACAATTACCAGAAACTAAACCTGATGCATACCCTCAATTACTTCCTCTTGAGGAGCGATGAAGAGGCAGTCACTAAATAGCTGGTAATTGACATTGTCATCGACGACAACGACTTCTTGAGACGTTAGGAACTTGTAATCGTAATGCCATGTGACCTGGTCCTCTGCCTTCCGCCGACGCACCCCAAGTAAAGCGCATTTGTCGTTCATCTCGT
Source organism: Boletus aff. phaeocephalus (assembly GCA_038094555.1). NCBI lineage: Eukaryota > Fungi > Basidiomycota > Agaricomycetes > Boletales > Boletaceae > Boletus > Boletus aff. phaeocephalus. The sequence goes on from JBBPUH010000141.1 coordinate 7,322, forward strand.
GCAGTGTAGCGTTAGAAATGTCCCGACGCTGATAGGCGATCTTTCGCAACTCGACTAAGAGGCTGATATTGAGCAGGTGAGTGACAAGATAATACCCCCGTAGAAACCACCAAGCCTACTCTTCGTAAGTTCCAGCAGAGCCGAAAAATTGCTGAGGATTTTCGACCAGTATCTTAGCAACGTCTTCTATTACAACTTGATTCTTTGAACCACAAGCCCGTAGGAATTCGTTTGCTTTGTCACCGAAGTCCACAAAGCCAAACAGTTTCAAATAAAGTGTTGACCTAGTACTCCGTTTGAGATAACACTTGGTTGGAGGGAGTAATTTCAGAGCATCCGATTGACCCATCGGAACAAAAGACAATCCGGACAATTTGATCCGATCTGAAGGTGAGAAGGCTGAAATGGTGTCAACACATGGAGAGGGCGAGAAGAACTAGAACTACCTTGGATGTGTTTAGATAGAACTTCAAACCAACAGCCAGCAGTTCGTTCATCACGCGGCGGGGTATTCTCCAGTAGGTCCAAAATCTTTAACGTTGGGGGATGATTTGTTATGCCTAGTGGGCCCAGGGGCATACTCAGGTATCGTTCCGGTACTACGAAAAAGCCTAAAGCCTTCCACTGAGTATCCGAGTATACCTGGAATGGCTGTTAGAAAGAATTCAAAACATAAACGAGTCCTGGTGTACTTCTCCCGGTTCCTTCAAGCAGATACAGTTATTGCTCTCTGCAGGAATGAATTTCCGGTTTCGGAAACTTTCTGGCTTGTAATCTGAATACTGCGATTGGAATTCCCTGCACAGATACCTGAATGCAGTCTCTTGGACTTCATCATCCTTTGAGCAAAGTTCCATGATCTTTGGTAGAGGGGGGAAGCGATTCAATCCAAGGTTATACAACAGTTGGGCTACGAAACGATTCGGTCAGACAGAAGCAACGGTACGTGGAATCCAGTTCACCTTGGCTTGGCTTATCGTTCCATTCCGATTTCCCACCCCATTTGATAATCGGTAGCCGGAGCTTCCGGAAGGTGTCCACAGGTGGGTAGAGTTCATTAGCACAATAACCGACATTTACCCCATTGTCAGCCTGGGACGGTTCTCTCGTAAAAGTTTTAGACATCTTGAGAGTAGAGATGTCATCCGTAGTCAACGAACGCTTCTCTTGAACGAGTTGGTCGAGTATATTAAACCCAGTCTGCCCAGTCTGTATTCTGTGTTCTTTGAACAAGCACAAAGGCTAAAACATTACAGGAACCCACTGATCTAGAAGGAGTTGAATGGGTAGATCTTTCTGAATCCCAAGGGACAGAAGGCAACTTTTCATCTTCGCGTCGATAGATTGTAAATCACTGCTGACTATCGGCAGGTCAAGGCATTGGAACTGATTGTTATCTATAGGAGGAAGATACGAGCATTCTGGGCAGCATGAGCCTTTGGAAGTAGGTATACATGGCTTGTTCCGGAGCGTTTCCCTTGATTCACGTTGTATATCTTCAGGAACTGATGACCATACATGAGAAAGGGTGGTAAGGATGCGTCTAGCCCAATCAGTTGACCGGCTAAAGTTGTATTTTTCATTGGCTGACATGACATCCGAATCCGAAATATGGCACAACCACGAAGCAATGGTGAATTCCGTCCAACCGAAGCTACTGAGCTCTTCGGATTTGAAACAGTTGCCGACGTCAAGGGGGAGGAGAGACAGAGGAAGTGGTCCGTCAGGTGGTATATAGAGCCCAAGAAGCTTCGGGTTGACAAAATGGGTTATTGACGATAAGGATATTTCTTTGCCTGCATTGCCGTAGAAAGTAACTGCACTCAACAAGTCCACCACATTGAGGGTCAAAGCATCTCTACTCCAGGACATCCACCAACGTAGAAACGCCGCCAGCTGCTCAGCATCCAGGGCATGGCTACGCAAGTCTTCCAAAATGTCTGATGGGGTTATCACGGAAATCTTATGTTCGTTCGGAAGCTTTTCAATGGAATATGCGCCGTGTTGAACGATGTATTCTGGGAGCATTGGAACGAACTTGAGAAATTCGGCCAACTCCGAATTGAACCCTCTGACATGAGGCGCTCCACGTACACCAACAGATGAAAGAAGGCTCAGGGGAAGTGTGGGATGTCCATAGAATGAGTCTGCCAGGATTTCTGCGACTGTCGGGAAGGGGGTGGAATGATGAAATGTGAAGAATTTGAGAACGTGGAGGAAGTGCTTGTGGAGCTCATGCTGCAACTCCCGAGACCGGCGTAAGTCTGGTTCACTTGCCGCTGCATTCCATGAGACCTGGATATTGGAGAGCTCCGATTCGTATACCGCCCGACATAGAATACCTCCAATATATAATAACTCCCTGTTCCAAGCTGGACAACGAAAATAAGCGAAGACCACTCCTGACTGGGAAAATTACTCACTACCAACGTTTATGTCACTAGAATAGCGTATTAAAAGTTGTTGGAAAGTAGCTAGCAAGCACATCTGAACTCACGTGAGATCCATTGATTGGCGCTCGACAGTGGGGATGAAGCGGGATGCCATGTGACCACCAATACCCGTCGTTTGTGCGGTAGCGTGACCCTATCAAAGGCATCAGTAAAATCAACAAGACACCGTAACGACTCACAATATGGACCCGGGTGTGCCCGGATCTAGCATTCTATTAGATTGGGATATTCGGTAACAAGATAGGCCACCCACCCATCCAGATCGGCTCTCAGCTCTTGGAACGGAGTTGGGTATTTCCGTTCATTCTTGTGGCTTCGCTCGTGTTCATCTTTACTAGTCTTGTAGAATGAATCTGCAAGCGCTCAAAAGTTTAAGAAATCTAGTAGCTTACGTATGTCAACATGTACTTGAGGTGAGATGGTGGGTCTTTTTTCATAGATCGGGCTAGTTCCTCGAACTTCGCAGTGACAACCACTTCTGCCGTGAACACAGTGATGTCCTTTGTCTCATGCAAGGCATGTTTCGGGAACGTGATTCTAGCGTCAATCGTGATGGCTAGTCGGTCGTAAGAGCTGGTAAGCAAACTTAGAAGACACAGTCGGTAGAAAGACTTGCAATGTTGTTGGATTGATTCCACTCTCATGGTATTCTTGGGGCTTGACCGACATAGCCCATCAGGAATCGGAATAAGTTGGAGTGGTTTTTGAGACCTGTTAATCTGGCCCAGACAATGACCATCAAAAAACACAGACACATTCACCAAATGAACTATGAAAGTGATGGATGATGCAAGGAATCGCATCAACTCTGATATTGGTGACATTGGAGCAGGCTGTCGTAGGGGCATCTTGATTGTTGACCATAGATCGCTAGTCACTGTTTTTGGGAGGTCGTCGAATCGCAGCTAAGGACAAGGTGAAAGAGGCGGAACTAGAGATCAACTGATCTTCATACCTGTTTTTTTTCGTCCCACCAGAACTTCATTTCTTTACCTGACATCAAGTAAATGTGGAATCTTCTCTGGAGGCACACTAGCATCCTACCACCAGACGACACACATGGCTCTTCCGTGACAGAGAACACACTAAAGAAGCCTAAGTATGATTCATACTCAAGCATTGTTCCATTCAAAAAGATGTTTGACACCCACCAACACCAAATGCACCAATCTTCGTTGGGTCTGGATTTCCCAAGGCTAAATGAACAACCAGTTATGAGACCAGAGCTACAGGAAAGTGGAGATAAGTTCAAACCAATTCTTGGTAGTCGCTCCCAATCCTCTGGCTTGAACGGTTTCCCATGGTTCTTGAATGTCCATTGCACAACCTTTTAGCGAGCAGTTGAATTAGTTGAACGATAATAAGGTGGATAGTTCGAAATTTCTACACATGACGTACGTCCAACTTGAAATCAGGTGGTATGGGTGGACCATCATTCATCATCGTTTCAGCATACAGAAGTGAGGAAGCAGCGGTCTCGAAGTGAATTTCGGCAGAATTGCATTCGGCGTCGTCCGAGTTCTGAAGCAGTTCACGGAACACTGACGGGTCGATCATGTGAGAAAAGGAATCTCTGAACATGTCCTTCACCTACCAGGGAACTCGGCAGAATAGCGAGTAAGAATTTTGTCAACCAATGCACGCATATCAATGGTCACTGCTTGCCCATATTGCGCCTTGTGCTGTTGTCATAGAGTAATCAAGGGGTCGCCGAGATTGACATACCATTGGAACTAATTTTTGTCGTTAGAGGGATCCTCCAGGTCCGTTGTTGACAATCCAGGGGTCAGAATGGGTGAATGAATATATCAAGTGTGGGTGACTGGCTTGGAGTCGTCAGTGAGATAAATAAACTTGAGCACGAACTATGTATGACGGAAGGCGAGTCGTTGTTGGGAAAATCGAGCGACGAGTGAATGTAACGGGAAGCAGCTTGGCAGTGCCTCGTGGCCTCCATGGGGTGCCGATCCACCGGCGGGCGTCAAGTGTCGGATTTGAGCCGAAATCCGAGTCATTACAAGTTTTACTGAAATTTTATTACTACTAATACTAAAAACACGCAGGATCCTCTGATTAGAATGTCAATGGTGACAGTGTTAGGATCGATCTGTCGAAAGATACAAACTATTATACTGGATATACTGTCTGTTACCCCAGTTAACGATGGCATGTGCCAAAGTAACCCTCGTTTGAAAGAGCCCTCACGCAGACAAGTCCCTCATTCTCAGGCTGGACAACTCGGACCACAGCACTAAGGCCTGAGAGTACTGCGTAATCGCTTCCTCATATATTTGAGCTTTGAAAGCTTCGTCGCCTGAGTATTCCGACATCTCAGCGAGATAACGCTTAGAACCTAAGCTGAATGTTGAGGTGCACAGGGAAAAAGTTGGAATAGAACCACTCACTAGCGATCCAGTAAGGACGTTCAGGGTGTCCCTCTGACATAAGCCGCAATGCTTCTTCACCAAGTATAGTCACCTCTCTCAGATGGCTATTGTTCCCGTTGATATTGAAGAGTTCCCACTCTACGACACTGAGAGTTTTTAAGCAAGGAAGCAGGCCTAGCGTGCGGTTCGGGAGCAGCTGCAAGGCTTGCTTACTTATCGCCAACAACTCGTCAAAATCTCTTGGTTCTCCATATTCCTCGTAACGCCTCCACAATGCAGCACTGAGGTTGATCAATCGTTGTGGCTCATCAAAGTAGCCATCTGGGTGCTTTGTGGCATTTGTTAACTGCCGAACTAATTTGTCTAGTTCAGCTGAACTCCCAGAGTGTACAACTCTATACCGCTCGAGCGTGTCGAGTATAAGGTCCGCATGTCGGCATTCAGGAGTATCTTCAGGGAGGTCGTGAAACTCGGACATAAGCTCAATGATCCTGTCTGCAACGGATTGGGCATAGCCTTGTTCCCCATAGCGAAACAAAAGAGCTTGAGCAAGAAATAGTAACGTCGCTGGTCTGTCGGAATGACCAGCATGACGCAAAGTAAGGGCTTCTTCATAAAGGAGGATGACCGTGTCGAGATTTATGCTTGTTGGGTCAATTTCATATCTAATGAGCTTTGCGTTCGCAAGATTGACAAGCACCGCCGCACGATGTCGGGGGTCTGGAGGACAGTCCATGGCACATTCAAAATGATGGACAGCACTCTCAAGGTCTCCTTGTTGATATTCATTGTAGTAGCGGAGGAGAGCTTCCTGCCCCAGACGCGTCATGTCAACAAGCTCTGAAGGGTCTTCCCGGATCAACTGCGGAAAACAATTTGTGAGCCAACAGACACCAGCGGAAAGAGAAGTTCAGATACATTACTGTCAGAGTCGCTTGGGGTGACCGCCAAAGGGGTAGAGTACCATCGTTCTAGGGTAATGAGTAGTGAGGGACCAGGATTCGCGACACCCGATTCTCCCTGAGAGGGCGGGGTTACTACGTCGACGTTAATACATTGCGACTTAACAGAACAATTCACTTACAGTATGTGCCACCGACCAACTGTTCCAAAGGAGCCTCCGACCGATAGAGAGTCTCCCCATCTCCCAACATTGGATCTAGTTCGAAGGAGGCGTATACCGTGAATTTGACCTCGCCAGAGGCTTGGGAAGGTCTAGAGGTGCCGGTGATTAATGACAGCATTGCAAAAGACGATGAACTCACAGGAAAATTAGGTCCTCCCATTCGATATCACTATCACTCAGCCGTACAGACTTATTTTTGGTTCTTTGTTTGGCACCGTCAACCTGGACCAAAACATAAAAGCCGATCGGGATCCGCTTTCGGCCAATAAGTATATTTTGAGCGCGGATACCTGCAAGATAAATGTCAGAGTTCTGGAAGGATCGCGGAGAGAATATGCACATACGGGTGATGACAACCTGTGGAAAGCTGATCACCGTAGGAAGGGACGACACCTCACGCTGCGGTGCAGTGGGAGCTGGTATATCTGGCTCGGGAGAAGGCCGTGGTAATTCCTCGAGTCCGGATGGGTCTGACGTGTCGGGCTTGGGTGATAAGTTGTGTGGGTCGATACCAGAGGAAAGGGAGTCATCACTGTCAAGACGACTTTTGAATGGGCCAAAAACATAGACGAAACGACAAGACGCACATTTTGACTTTCAGATATACCGCAGCTAGAGTAATAATATTCAATAATTCCTGACACTTATAACGATAAAAAAGGTTACCGCTTTCATGTTTCATAGTGGGATATTGTGTTATGAATGCTCCAAGGCGGTCTTCATCGAGCAGGACCGCATGCGTCAACCCCCTCTAGCAAACAGATAAGGCATGACAAATACAATGCACTGTAGTGAAGAACTACCTCCATCATATGCATCCAATCATCATCGTGCGTAACAGCAACCTTGTGGTCCGGATTCTGAACGCCATATGAAATACAACGTAATAGTGCTGGATCCATGTCGACGAACCTGGCTTAGTAAGCGGTGGTTGATGATATCGGAGGGATGGAAGGGCTTATGGACGATGGTTAGAATCCAACCAAATGCGATCATGAAGCTGACCTGGGATAGATGTGAGATAGGAACCGGCTCTACACCTGTTCACCACAGATATGTCATCAAACAGTTCGTGGATGGTTCCCTTCACAGCTTACTTGGTACTCCCGGTGGCTTATGACCGCCTAACCACCTGTAGAAACTGTTGAGACAGGCCATGACCAGACCCCTTATTCTGGATGAAATGGTCTCTGGTTCCATGACCTTCGTAACTATGGGATCAATGAGCCCACTTGCGATCGCAATCTTGAAGCCAGTTATAAAGATAGTCTGGTTGTTGTGACCACTATGACTAGCGCCATGGCGATTCTCGGAGGAAGGTGTGGGTGTGAACTGGTAGATACCAGGATTGCTATTATCACTTTGTGCCCGGACTGTTCCTATGTCATCTGAGCGATTGTTGAATGAGGCAAGAGACCAGCAGCGAGTTTGGTAACAACCAGTGATGAGGTAAAGGGAGCGATCGAGACGTCGACCGCCATAGCAGTGTCTGGCAAATTTGTACCAGTCGTGCGCATTGCTTATTGCTACCTCGCGAAGCTGTTCCGATGGCGAAAATTTCAAGGACACGACATTGCATGGTAGAATAAGGATAGCGCCGGTGGGTGTGGACACACGGAATTCATATTCAGGGTTCGGGCTGCCAAGATGGTGGTCGGTAAGAGAATAGAATGGTTGATTGTACTGGCGAATACCTCGTTTTGTCTGGATGGCGAGTGCACTTTATACCACGGGTGAGAATGAGGTCATTAGATATCGCTTTATCAATGGGTACAACTTCATCCTGCCAGTGCGAAAACCCCTCAACAGGCAACCTGAAGTTGAAGTGCTCCTTGTTTTTGTGAACTTTATGGAGACAATAATCTCTGCCTTGGAAGATATTGAACAGGACATCGAAACGGCCATCACTATCAACCGTTCCAACATCCCCAATCTGGAGCCCATGATCCCGGTAATATTCTGGGAGTTTGCTACCACCCACTGGCTCCGGAATCCGTAGAGGATATCCATAACCCTTGACGGCTTCAAGCAGGTTTTGTGCATAAACGTCCTGGGGGGAGTCACTCATCAAAAGGGCAGAGGGTATGAAGGCCCTCGTGCCATTGGCCGGGAAGCTGCACGGGAGACTCGGCTCGGAGTTACCCGAGGTTGGGTCTTAACCGTCACGGTGCAACTTCTGATACTGCGCTGCGCTGAGGATATGCACATCGTGTGATGGGCAGAGGAGAAACTTACTACTAATCGGTAAAATGTAAGGCTAGGCTTGACAAAACTACCTGACAGCCCTGGGACCGGAGGACTCGAGGCTCACTAGTGACATTACTAGGACATAATACAGTGCTAATTGTCAATGTCAACGAATCTCCAACTGCCTTGCATTGACTCCTTCCAAAGATGTCAATTCACATTGATCGATGAATATCTCTTCTTCAGTGGCCACTCTCATGAATGTGCCAGCGGACTGTTTCACAAAGAAAAATCCACTGAACGACTGTTCAAGACGGGTAACCAATCGTAACACCAGAGTGTGATCATCCTGTCTCGGGGAGTTTCTTTCATCAAGGAGATCTTCAATCCACGGGCATGCAAGTACTATTTCATCGTGTGCTGTGCACGCTATGCGTGAGGTTTTGAAGTTGACTTGACCCAATCCTGCTACCTTTACTTGGTATGTGGTGCGGATCGAGGCAGCGAATGTGATACATGGGAGAAAAAGTCGCCGTTCAACAAAATTCGCTTTGGCAAGATTGAAGAACTCTGCCGAGAGCCTGGCTCCCTCATGATGTGACAGCAGCTTTGCAGCCCGGACACGATATTCCTTGGGGATCTCCACAGCTGGAGGAATGCGGGGGATATATTTGTAGGCTGAGATCTTAGACGGAAGACAACTGTTGAACTTCGATGGGATCCCGACCCAGTCGAGTACAGCTCTGACTGTCCTTTCTTGACATATGATCTTCTGCAAGAGGAGCCCCAACGCAACCTCAGCATCAGGTTGTCCGACGTCAGGAAACAAGTCAATGCTGAAGATCCCAATCAAAGCATATGCAATGTCGATCTCCTCTGTTGCTTCACGAGTTGAAGCCAACTGGAGCTTAGCACGGACGCCAAGCGACCCAGGTAAGAAATCAGCGAGGAGATCTTGTGAGACGTCGATGGCCTCTGCCAACTCTCGCATGATGCGAGGTGATTCCTTGTGGTTGGGCCGTGTGTCTTGCTGATAGAGCGTCCAATTTCTCTTGTAAAAACGGATGGATTTGGGTGCAAGGAGTTCTTGGAGCGTCCATGCCCGCGTCATCCATTTATTCTTCTTGAGGATGTCGTCTCCTCTGGCAAGGAGTACGATAGTGAGAGCCGACTCCCTGTACCATCTGTACATGGAGCGTAACGACCTCTGGAAAGGAATGGGATCGCCCTTATCTATGCAACAGGTATCACTCCATGCCCACAGATATCTTTCGGCGTCATCCCGGACTATCTCACAGAAACGACGGAGTTTAAGCCTCAGCGGGAGTGGTTCGAGTTCATAGATGGATTTCCCCATGACCTCCTGAAACGTGGGTTCCGCTCCTTCCCAGGTATGTGAAAACATGACGTAGCGGAAGTATCTGGCTGTAACCACACTGATACGATCGGCATCCAACTCCAAGCACATGGACGAAACAAGCTCATAGAAGATGGGATCTGCTTTGAAAATCCGGATACGCTCCCTGGCATCGCAGAGGCATCCAGTTCCGACGTAGATGAGGATGAGCGGCAGGTTTTTACAGGTGGCATCAATTTGCCCATCGATCATTTTGATTATATCAGTAGGCGCAACATATTTTGTACACAGCCCTATACAACGTTTTCAGCACCTAGCATTCGCTATACATGCAGGGAATATTTACCTTTCATCCTTGTAACTACCTCGTCTAACACCTCCGTCGCTCTTCGATACTCATGAAGGGCATGCAACGCCAGGTATCGTCTTTCATGGGCCCACGGACATGAGTTATCCATATTAATTGCCTACGAACGTTATGTGTTCAGGGCGATCCGAGATGCGTCTGGGGTGACGTTCTTTACCTGATCAGCATCTTTCAGAGCATCATGCCAGCGCCTTTGAAACGCTCTTGCTTTGCTCCGTTTGACATAAAGACGAGCAGAACCAGGTGGGTAGTCAGCTATTAACGCCAGCCCCTTTGCGATTGCTTCATCCTCCCCGCTGGCCACTTCTATTGATGAAATAATCTTGTTTGCAAATTCTAGGACACACCGTGTCAGTATCGGACATGAGTGTCGTACCAAAACTCACCTGATCCACAATCAATAATTCGAGAATCCGGACAAAGTTCCAATGACTTAGAGTACCAAGTGATAGCATCGTCAAATCTCTTGTGACGTATGGCCTCATCGCCTAATCTCTCTGCAGAGGAACTATTAACCGAGTAATAATTGGTTCTATAGTCTGACCACTGACCGGTGAGCCAACCAAGATTCGCTTTCCTTGATTCGTTCTCTTCGTCAAGACAGTTGCTATCCGCTCGCAGAAAGTTGTTCACTTCTTGCGTGCGTCCGGACGCAAACAGGGCTTGAGATATCAATTGCTTAATCATATACTCCAGGTCACATATATTCCAACCGAATACCTTCAAGGATGCACCAAACAATGTGTCAAACACCAAGCCCAGATGGACGAGTCTTACCAGCAGTATTGCATCCGCTTCCAGATCATTGTGAGATGGGCCAGGATCCAGCGCTTTGCGTAAGTGTGATAGAGCTTGGTCATACTCCTGTTTCTTTATGGAATTCTCTGCTAAAAGGAGTAGCTGGCGTGTCTGTTCCAATGCATGAGATCTCACCAATCAAATCATGGGACAAACACGTACTTCCACCCAGGAGCCAGCTCGTGCCAGGGAAAGTCCAGTGAGCCCTTCTCCACGCTTTAGTTTATCTCGAAACATCGCCTCAAACGAGATGATGGACTAACAAATGGAATAAGTATTCAAATATATTGGAGAATACGCTTGTACCTTGACACGCTCCACGAAGTTATTGGCAGCGCCATGATCGGCGCTTGTGGTTTCCCCAGTAAGTGCCATGGCCTGGACAACATGGACTATGGGTGATACCTGTGCGTCACTCTTCTGTCCGTACGGTAGAATCAGTAGTCGCTTCACACATTGACGATAAAGAGACTGACTGTGGTCTCCACTGTGTCCTCCAAAGCTCCACTCATGTTCCCCCGCCGCATTCGAATGAGTGCGCGATTAGCATGGGCATGGCACTTGAGTCCCCGGTATTGTTTGTCTTTGCCTTCAATCTCGTTCGATAGGATGTTCTCCACTTCCTCCAGTTTTCCGGACTTCCAAGCTCGATGTGCCACAGGACTGATGTACGTGAACTGTCAGAGGTGCAAATGAATTTCAATGGGCTACAACTGAAGGATCAGACATACAGGCCTTGAGTCATCTAGCCATGGGGGAAGCGACTAAGGAATGAAGTGAAATGACAGACTTCCGAAAGTCATATTTACTTACGAGAAAGAAGTGAGACGGTTTGAGCAATTTATGGAGGGTCAGTATGGAAATCCTGACGCTGTCTTCGCTGTAAACTAGATAGAAGCCCCCCGGAGAAATGGATGCTGTAACGCAATGGTCGAATGAGTAGATGGGTGTGTCAGTAGGGGCATCTCGCTGGGAGATGTCCCACACGTCGACCATTTGTCCAGGAGATGAGAAGGTGACAAGGAATCGATCACTGTAGGAAACATGGAGGGAGGTTATGAAATGTCCCCCAAATCGACGTTCTACAAGCTTCCAGGATTCCTCGATGACTGTATCAAAACATAGGACGGAACCGTAGGAACCGATGAATAGTCGCCGACCATCGCTGGACCAGGCAAGTGAATGCGTAGGTGTGCCACCAACGTGAATAGATCTTAGTTGATCCCCGGTACGAGCATGCCAAATCCTGACATCAGAAATCCAGTCTGCACAGGCTGATGCAATGCGGTTGCCAGCTGGCGAAAACTTGACTGATGAGATTGCAACTGAGCTGTGACGCATCAATCGACACCGTTCAGGAGGATGCCCGAACTTCCCAATTTTCCAGACGGCAATGGTCCCGTCTTCAGATCCACTTGCGATATGTTCCGAGGACACGTCCAAGGCTGTTATCAGCCTTCCGTGCTGTTCTGCGGCGTCGCATAGTTTTCGAAGACCCGTGTCCCAGATCACCACCTTTCCATCCTTGTCCCCAGTGACAATTATGTTTCCATCCTTTGTGGAGGCGATAACATTCATTGGAACGTCAAGGTTCATCGGTGGCCCCCTCTCCCCGTTGTCTTCTCTGATATTCCACATTTGAATCACCTTTCCGCCATTGCAGGCACATATCATGCGCATCCCGTCCGCGAGGAAAACTAAAGACGATATGTGCTCTCCCTGAGGGCCATCGACTTGATATAACGCATCAACTTTCCGCCAGGTTAAAATTACAGTCGCAAAATTCACTCCGAACTAGGCTCACCGCTTGGCCGCTTTATATACTGAGCTGGTCCAGTGTCATCTTGTCGTACAGTGCTATTGACGCATCCCGGTTCTGCGGCCACGTCGTGCGAATGGTCAGACCAGGACAAAGAAATAGGTTGCCTGTATTACCCCCTTGACGTTTCCTCAACCGAAACACGTACAGACAGCAGATAGTGAGTAAGGACACGTATACCGCCGTCCAAAGTGAGTCGTCTTCCGGTCGTTGGACGGGACCCATTGATTGCATGCAGATGTAGTGGCTTCCAGATTCCGCTTCCAAACTCTAACTACCTTTTTCAGGCTCCGCATGTACTACAATCTCACCTTCGGCAGCCACTTCGGAATAAGTTTGCAGTGCTCGATACCCGTTCCTTTCATTCTTTCACTGGCGCCATGACACGCTCCTCCAGTTTTCGATCCTCTATCTAGCAAGCACCACTAGACTGCCGTTTGTGTCCACTGCAGTCAACAGACAACGGTTCGGGTGGTACTATCCACGTTTGCAAAACCGCTCTTGCAACACGGCTGTACCACAGAAGGATTGCTCGCGATCACAGCATACCATAGCGAGACCACGAGTAACAAATTGGTGGAGTAAGCCACTACGGAATGTGGATCAGCAAGTGGCGGTCTAAAACATTCTGAACGGATTTTTCCACACAGCGTCGACAGATGTATAAAGTCTTTCGGCAGAAACACAGGGTATTCAACCCATTCACCCTATATCGACATGTCCCTCTGCGACAAGTGTATCTCAGGTATGAACCATCGCTCGTTCTCGTCAGCAGATCGGTCATTGCTCGATGTGATCTGGTCTATACGACGGCAGGTGTTCGCCACGAGGGTACTCCAGAGGGTATGCAAGGAATCACTGTTCCATGACCCCCAATCTTACATCCTTTTCGCCATAGGTAATGTCGAAATTACCAACGGGGTCAGGACCTACGTCACAAAGCCCACCGGCGATTACGCCAAGGACAAGGTGATCCTCTTCCTGCCCGACGTCTTTGGTATCGATCTCATTGATACCCAAGTGTTTGTCGCACTCTTACATGTGGTTGACGTGCAGCTACTTTCTCGCAGACGACTTTACCTGGAACAGGTTCCAGGTAGATGACGCCCATTCATAACGCCGATCGTCTTTTCATCTCTTGAACAAGTCTTCGCCATCAACTACTTCAACGGTGACGCCCTCCCACGTGACGCATTCAACGTAAGTCCCCACTCGTTTACACCCCGTTCATCCAACCGACTTTTGTTTTCATCAACAGTCTGGTAAATTTGACGTGCCAACTTGGTTCGCTAAACACAACCAAGACGCCACCCACTCGACAAGGTAATCGCAGCCCTCAAGGAACGAGGCGTGACGCGGCACAGGTGTCTGCTTTGGTGGTGAGTCTCGACAAGGGGTACAACGATGATTATGTTCCGATCTCGATGACACCAGGACATCACGTCTTTGATCTCGCCATTCGAACAGATCACCAAAGTTACTAAAGCCTCCCGTGCCTCGCCTCTCAGCATCCCCAGTAACTCGAGATTTGTCGCTCTTGTTTGTTGTCGCGAGCTGTCGCTAGGCCGTACAGACACTCCCTAACTATTCTGACAGAGGCTCAGGGAGACCCGTATTCCTACATGAACGGACCGGCAGATTCAATAGAAACTTGAAGGATCACCCGACGATGGTCATATCAGTCACTGCGGGCCTCGGTGATCCCTAATCATCGATCTTCGGTGGACATGGGTAATGCACGATGTAGAGCAAGGTCAAATGGACTTTGGGATCATGAAGTGGATACATGTGCTGGCAGGTAGCTGGCATCACCTTCACCGGCGACAAACCGCTACACTTTCAAGCATCCGAGCCCTCACGCAAAGCTAACGATTTAGTTCGTGATCAACCAAGTAATGGCACTATCCCAGAGATCACTGTAGTACAGTTTATGTAAAATATGATGCGACCACGATAGTATAAAACAGTCTATCCGAATGTTCAAAGACCTACATGGATGAACGGAAGCCATGTCGCAAACGACTCCTCTCCACATCGCTCTCGAAGACGTCCAACAGCTTCGTGCAGCGCCCATGCAGCCTCCCGATGATCTGGCCTCGTGCCATTCCGAAACAGGTACTGGTAGACAT
>JBBPUH010000142.1:0-21921 GCA_038094555.1 Boletus aff. phaeocephalus
ATTGGTCGTACGTCGATCGATCTCATGTCCTTCATGTATGTCCGCGTTGACCGCTATTTCAGCTTCACCGGTGGTTGTGATGCTGAATTTCTCGACGAGTCCGGAAGAGCATAACCTGTTGCAGGGGTTACTGACAGATGTTACACTCGGCCGCGTGGAGAGCGGTCCGCCATCGAACCTTCAATTTCTGTAATGCAATCTTGCTACGGTGGGGGTCCATGCTCACCATGGGACTAGCGGTGCAGAGCTGACAACTCGATCGAAATGCATGTGATGCCAGATCGATGGTTGCTCCGAACATCCTTGCCCACTGGAGAACCAACCACAGCCATGATTCCAATGATTTGAGGACCCCAACTTGAACTAAGCTTCACGGTGTTCATCACTTTAGCATTTCGGACACCTGATTTGAATCGCACAAATGCGTTATGCTATGGCCAGAGTAACATGGTAGGGAGAATGCCGGAACAGCAGACACGAGGCATGATCACCCATTTCCTATCTGTCACGATCGATAAGACAAATGAGCGCACACAATATCTGTTGTATGGACCTTACAGCTCAACTTTCCTGGCTCTCTCCTTGCGCGGTGGACGGTTATGGAATCAGCGACAAAAGGTTCGTAGCATCCATTGTGAGAACCTTTAACGGTTGTCCATCGACTTCCAGGTGGATCAAGACCGCTTGAGATTCAAGCTCAACAAAGCGTACTGTCGGTTTCGTTCGTCGAGGACGGCAAGCAAGTGCTGAGTGGCAGTGAGGGGTTACTTCAACGATGGCAGGTGGATGACGGACAAGAGATTGGCGAGCCAATTCAAATCGAAGGAGCGGAAATATACTCTGTTGCACTATCTCTGGATCACAGATGGCTTGTTTGTGGACTCAGACGCTTGGATTCGGGAGATGGGGGAGCAAATGCAAAAGTGTGGGACGCACAGACCTACGAAGAGGTTCGGGACATCCATGCTCATGAAGACACAGTATTTTTTGTGGACGTCTCTCCCGACTCTACGAGATTTGCGACGGGCAGTGTTGACCAGCTTGCAATCGTCTGGAACATGCGTACAGGCAAAAGGCCATTAAAGCATGACGGTTGGGTTGTGGCAGTGCGCTTCTCCCCAGGAGGTGACCGCCTTGCAACCGTTACTGCCAGTGCTCGCGAAGGCTAGGACCCAAAACCAATTTGCATCTATGACAGCGAGAATGGCCAATGACTCCTGGAAATCCAAAGCGGCTGGTTCGGGCAAACCATAATGTCCCCACTTGCATGGTTGATGGACGGCCTTCAACTTTTTTCTGCTTCGTCAGGGGAGGCCAAGTGTTTCGATACCTCTTCAGGAACTATGCTCAGCAAGTGGTCTATTCCTGGTGGATGGCCCTCTTCTATTGTGCTATCGTGCAATCAAAAGTTCATGGTCGTCGTCACATTCTTTTGGAACATCTGTACCTGCATGCGAATCGGTACCACTATCGAGCACACGAGCAGAGTTTGGTCTTTTGCACTCTCTCCCAGTGACGATTGCATTGTCACCGGAGAAGAAAGAGGCAAGATCACCCTCCGGAGTCTCTGTGACATCCTTCCGAGCTCTTACTTGACAGTAAATGCAAGCAATCTCACTCATTCGAGGTTGGCATCGGGCTGACAGCTTATTGTCTGATCTTCTGTTTTTCCATCAGCAACGTAATTGTTCTAGTAGACCACTTGTTCCCTGGCTCTAACTGCTTCACTCTTCTTCGCAGTATCGCGGATGCCCTTAATCTCTATCGATGATGTGGTGCTTAAACCGTGGTTGCAGGGCGACTAAACTTGCGTCGAGCAGCTCTTGACTGAAGACATTGCGCATCCCCCAAGTCCATTTCATTGCGCACATCCCCTTGCTCAACGTGCTCTTGTGCGCACACGTTCAAAACACTATTATATGGCCCTTGAGGACGCCGAAAAGGTGAGCCCTCGTCTGTCATTCTGCTGCGATACCGCTGACTGCCCCACGTCAGTCTATTGACGTTCACAATCTGCCATTGGCTACATTGCAAGCGCAGTCGCCCATGCAGGCAACGGGGAATACGAGCTAGGTATGCGTGTATTTGACCTTGTGTTCATTGACTGCCTTCCAAGCGAAAGTAAGCTTCTCTTGTTAATCAAGGTACGTGCCTTGTATTCCCAATACTGCTGGTGGTGCTGATCCTTCGTCTCAGGCAATTGTCCTGTTCAAATGCGGATGCCTTGTTGCGTGTAGATGACTTGATCAAGATAGTTGAGGACAAGTCACCATATATCACTGCACGGGTAAGTACTATTGCACACCTAGGGGGATTTAATTACCTATTGGAAGAGATCGTATCCCATTCAGGGGAAGTGACAGTACTCTCCTGGATCGGCAATGCGTTGTCATATAACAGTTGCCTCCCTGCCTCGATCATAGTATATAGCGAACTGCCTAGTCATTGTCCTCTTCTCCACGATGCTAACATGAGCATGCATGTTGCCACATTAAGAAATTCACTGTTGCATATGGATGCAACACTCATCTATAACCGGATCACCTGCCTACCCCCAGCTTGTTTCACCAACTGCCGGCTGTTCCTGCCCTGCGTTGTCTTCATGGTTAGACAGCTTGGCACACAAGTTTCTGCAAGTGGTCGAGACCACTGTTACCATGCTAGGGTATCCAGGATCAGCGATGTCGAATTCCATACATCTGACCTGCTCCTGCTGATGGAGCCACACAAACTCATTTTTGTACATCCATAGATTTGTGATCTATGCAATCCACTTGGTGGTTTCATTTGGGGAAGTACAGGGGATGAGGACGAGGATGAGGAATCTGATGATGATATCCAGCCTGGCTTCACTTCACCATCGGACATTGCATCCACTGCTATGATGGATATATATATGTGGCTGGTTGTTCGTCTGCAACATCCATTCCACGCATTGTTGCTCTATCAACAACCCAGCGGAGAGTTTTAGCATGTGGCTGCCGAACACAAGATCGTCATGCCTGGGATCAAGCACT
This sequence comes from Boletus aff. phaeocephalus, assembly GCA_038094555.1. Lineage (NCBI taxonomy): Eukaryota > Fungi > Basidiomycota > Agaricomycetes > Boletales > Boletaceae > Boletus > Boletus aff. phaeocephalus. The sequence goes on from JBBPUH010000142.1 coordinate 3,018, forward strand.
TGATCAACTTTGCCAGGGATGTCTGTACTGAAGTCATCGAAATCTTGTGAATTTGTATATTCTGTCGTGCAACTCTACACATTTGTCTCCGCTTTCTGTTGTCTCTTTTACTGGCGCTTTAATCTGTGTCATCCTCAACGTTTGACTCTGGGTATGCCATGACTCTATTTTGTAGAGTAATTGCCTGGTCTAGTTCTTTGACATCTACCGCAGACGGTCTGTGGTGTGGTGAAGGCTCTTAGATGGAGATAGGAATTGACAAGTGGTGCGTGCGCACCAAGTTCCTTTGCAATTCACGGCAGTGACGGAGCCACCATAGATGACCCTCATTATTCTGCGACAGTGTCGGATACTCACACCTTCAAAATTGACAGATCTTAGCATGGGCGTCTTGTACCTATGCTGCTGTGGAAACCCTGCCTGTGCTGATTGCCCACACTGGCTCATATGCAATCACGATGTTGCTGCAAATCAGGACATAGATTCGTACCAAACTAGGAGTGTCAGAAAGGACATACCTCCAGTAAGCCAGGTCCTTGAGGATGTCGACAACAGCTTCAAGCTGTGCATTGACAATTGCTGTCGTCTTCCCGCTTTCTCTCTCTGCAAGGGTTTCTCCAATGCAGAGGATAACTTTGAGAGAGACATCTAGAGCTACTTTGGTCTTGCCCCCCACTAGCTGGGAAGTTTTGTGGAACAGTGTACAGCGCTCTGAGTGTCCTAATGGTATCAAATATGTCATTATATATCATGGGCTCAGGGGGCAATGATATACCGAGGATGACATATGGAATCCCAGCATCTGCGACGGGCTGACAGGACATCAGTAAATGCAGGGAAGTATGGGCAACATCAGATGGACCTGGTCTCTCCCATGAAAGTGCCAGATGTCTTGAAGTAACTGTTCTGAGCAGCAAGCTAAATCTCTTTATGGACAAGGCCTTGAGAGGGATAAGGTATAGTGCAGGGGGTGCAATGACGATCTCTGTCATCCTTGGTTGTTGAGTAGTTCAGCTCGTTGTCATCCCAGGGGAGCAGGCGACAAGCATTGCGCAGACACTTGGCTTGGATGAGTTATTGCTGCTGCCAGAACTGAGAGGGAGTGGTGGGTGGGCAATGAAAAGAACTAAATTGTGGAGGATCTGAGCTACGAGGAGTGATGGAGGTGGTGACAGGCAGAGAAAAAGGCTGCCGCACCTCACCTCGCTCTTGTGCAGACTACACCCTCCACCCCGTCATGCCTTTGTTACAACAACTCAGTTACAGTACTCAGTACTCAGGCTGCTACATCCACAATAGCAGACCTCATCAACATGTCTCACAAGAAACGAAAGATCTCAGACCTTACAACCAAAGACACAGGTAGGCTGCTTCTTGCTTTGTTTGCTTTTCAGGAGAATTTGGACGAGACAGACAAAGAGTTGCCCCCAGAACTTATCCCTTCTCTGGAGAAACTTGCAGTAAAGCTGCAGGCTGTTCCAGTAAGTGGATCAGGTCAGAAACACCAGAGACATCTCATCCTTATAAGCACATACAGCACATCCCTTTCTCTCGAGTCAATGATATGACCTTCAATCAACTCGGAATTGAGCTGAAACCTATGGTCCTACTCTCTACGAAACGTTCTGAGGCAGAGGCTCTTGGTGTTACCAAGAGAGAAGGTAATTGGCTGTTGATTGATGCAACCAAAGAATTGCTACATTTGATCCTCAATCATGTCTCTAGAGTGGTGAGCACTTTATGTAAGATTTGTTCACTACTCTCATTCCCTCTCCCAGAATGAAGCAGGCTCTAGAGTTTTAATCAACATGTTTCTGCTACAGTTGGCATCTGTTATGGGCCACAATGAGGTGGAGGTTAACATCATTCCTGAGTTTCCTATCTCAAGGACAGTGTTGCAAGGTCATTCTTTTGGCAGCATTGTCGACTTTTTGGTGACACAGGCACATTTAAAATACAACAGTTTGTCTGGTACCAGGTAACTTTAGCTGTGATAGGCTGATATAATTTGCAAAAGATTTACTACTTGAAAATCCTGTTGCTGCCCTTGCCCTGCATAATACTGTCATAGTGCAACATGCCAATATCTTTGAGGCGAAGCGGGACCATGTGAATGCATCACTCGGGCAGGCTGTTGTGGCAGCTGCTTCATACTGTAAACAACACAAGCAAGTGGCTTGCTTTACTCTTGAAATAACTCATCAAATTCTCCCCTAGGTTGTCTGTCATGAGGGGCTGCATCACAAGCGGTGAACAATGGGCTTTTTTTGTCTATAAGACCAACGTGCCAAATCGAGGGTTGGTGGCGGCTGCGTGAGAAATAGTGTTAGGACCCAATCTTGAAGAACTTCCCCTTCTTCTTGGTCTTTTGCATGATTGGGTATGGCACAATGATTCTTTTGAACCATCTTGCACAGTCTGACGTGTTGACAGGTGGAGAATGCAGGAGCTTATGAGCAAAGGTTTTTCGAGATTGAAGTTTAGCCTTCGGAGAGGTCCTATATACTTTTGCCCAGCTTCATGTATATTTGTGATTCACCTCTGGTCATGGTCAAAAAAGCCTACACCTTTACGGTTCTCTGGTGTTTGAATTATTGCTAAAGGACCTAATAGCTGACGGTTGGCAGCTGGTGCCAATTTATGTGATGTGGCCACATGAGTAAGATTCCACCTAGCTTTCCCAGGACATAAGCCTTATAAAGAATGGTGCTGAAAGGTGTTGACATTCTTTATTAGGCTTATTTAGCTTATTTCCCCCCACTTAGCAATAAATATTGCCCTAAACCCCTCAGTTAACCTTGTACGCTGAGAATCCTTATTGCTAAGTTCGCACACCTTCAGTCCCCTTTGGACCGACGGCAAAGGCAGCTGTCCTGCCTCGTCTAGCATGTGTCCCACCTCATCTAGCACATGTCCTGCCCTTCCCATGCCCCTTCTCATAGAGGACTGCCTGCCTGTCTTATGTGTCCGTTATTATGCGCGGGATATGCTCTGCGCTAAGTCAGCTTGCTGACTTTCATATAGGTTCCCATGCCCCCTTCCCTTGTTCTTCATTGTCATCGCTGCCACTGCTGTCATTCCCGATGTCGGCGGTGGCTTATATCCCTTGCCGATGGCGTCTACCACTCGCCATCGTCATCTGCAACATTCAGCAGCTCTGTGAAGGTCAACATTCACCCAATATTTTCACCTTCTTCCCTACCATTTTTTCTGGTGTCGATAGTGGCCTGTAGCCTTCCTCCCTGTTCCTGGCAGCAGCGGCCTCTTTACTTCGTGGTCAACGATGTCTGCTGCCAGTTCTTGGTCACCATCTATGGTGTCTAGACTGCTTTTTAAGGCGCTGTTGATCACCCTTCAGGTTCTCACGTTGCTTTCCCTTTAGCTTCTTGTTCCTGTCGTCTCTGCCATTGACAGTCACCTCCTCTCATCATTGCCATCTTCCTCAACTTCAACAGCAGATCCTGTCTCTTGTAGCCACCCACACTGTTCAGCAAGCTGTCAACACACATTGTTGACTCTCATTTAGGTTTCCATGACCTGTTTGCTTGCTCAACCACATTGCTACTGTCGTTTTCATTTCTGAAGACGACTGTAACATCTCCAACATTCTAGGTACGTATTCGGTCGTTCTGAAGGTTCAATCCTCTTCTAACCCTTCAAAGGTGTTTTTTTTTGTCATCCATGTGGCATTGATGTATCTTGACCACTGTCTGTGGTGTAGAAATGATGTCTCTTCATCACATTGCAGCCATGCTTGTTAACACAAGGTAAATGCATGTATGCCTTTCCCGTGGTATTTGTTCTCACAGCGTCTCGTTCTCTCATAGTACAATCATGCCCCAACATGGGACGTCTACTTGCCATGCAATGCTCTCGAAACGCATCAAGACCCATATGTATCGTGGTCCATTTCTGATCGTTGACAAATTGTTGGCCTTGAAACAGCCTGAGCGTGTTCAACAAGCTTGAGTCAAGCGTAATGCAGCAATTCAAGGTTTGCATTGTTACTGTTGATCATGCCTTTACTAATTTCCACCTAGAAATGTTGACGCGGGATTAGATTCTTGTTGACCAAATGCTACAAGATTATGATGTCATTTCTGATGATGACACGTTTGGTCTCAATCTGCCCATGGGCGAAGAAGCATTCAATCTTAGTCACAAGGGTGGAGAGCATGAGGCCTTTGCTGGCCTTGCTCAAGATATCGAAGAGCTTAGTGGAAGGTTTGCCTTGCTTGTGTTGGATCACATGTATGTTATCTAATCTTTATATAGATGATATGTTGATCCACACACACGTATGGATCGCATAGAAATCCAAACGCAGCATTGGTCAATGCAAATGGACCTTCTTGTCGATGCTTATCTTGAGTACCGAGCCCATGACTCTGGCGATGGTATGCCTACTACTGCTCCCGTTATGCCGGTTGCTACCAATGATGGACCTGTACTCAACAATGTCAACTTGGTAGATATGTTTCATAAATGACATTTACTTTCTCCACGGCATTGTTAATGATGCTGTAATAGGTCACCATCATATGTCTTTTTATCCTGCCACTAGCCATGTATATCCAAATCAAACCTTGATTCTATATGGGTATTTAGGCTGCACACCACTTTTTCCTACAATGGCTATCTCACTATGGACCCTTGCCGCCTTTTGTCAACTCCATCGTTCCTGTCCACGGTTTAGCATTCAGGTGGCCGCTAAAACTCTATGTTTTCTGCATCATATATGTCTGGTTTATGTATCACTGATTTTTCCTCTGACTGGACTTTAGATACCGTATAGACTGTATCTAACAGCGCAACTTTCAAATGCTTTTGATGTGTACCTTGAGATTTTGCATTGTGTGGACTGCCAACTTAGACAGGAACTCAAACAAGATGGACCAGATTGGCAATTGAAGAATCAATGCCCTGCCTGCTCTTATAAGCTCAAAGATGAACCACATCTTCAGTTTAGCTGGCTTGTGTCAATAGATGGGAACAATAGCTTGAAGTGTTGGGACTCTTCCACTTATGGATGTATGATCTGTGAAGATTCTCAGTCCCCATGCTTGGACATGTGGCTCTCTGCAGATGTCGTGGATAATTTTACTGGTAATGAAATTCATGTTAGTGTTGATTTTTTGTAGTCATTTTGGAGTCTCATGTTCTACCGCAGATCAATGACTTGGATGACCCTTCACATGAGTGGGTTGACGAGGAGCCCTTGAAACAGCTGATTTGTGTAACACAATGGAAAAATGCAAGCCCAGACCAATGGAAAAAAATGTTTGCCATGTTTCAGCAATCTGGCATCTTTGTTGCATGTTGTCATCATTGCCTCATGCTCCTAGGGTGTGATATGATCAAAAGTGGTGAGTTGTCAGTCAATATAACCATTTATGTTGTCAGTTCTGAATCTATTTCTTAAATAGGATGAAATACCCACTGGCTATTGTCGAGAAGTTACTATCAGTCTTTGGAAGTGATGGTGCTATTTTTTATGACATTGGTTGTGCCTTTTCAACCACACTAGCCAACAGCCACATTGCATCCAAAGCATCTTCTCTCAACTTGCGCATGCTCGTTGGTGCATTCCATGGACATGCACACAATCATAAGTGTCAGCTTGAGTGGCATCCACTCTATGTTTGTGGAACCAGCAATACGGAGGGTGAAGGATGCGAACATGTATTCTCTGCTTTGAATGATCTAGCCCGAGGCATGCAACACGCCACTGAGTTTCACTGCCATCAAGCAATTGAACAATATTTCAATTTCTGGAATATGGAAAAGTATGCGTTGCTAGGTAAGTATGTACATAAAACGAAGACTAACTGATATTTCATCTGTGGTTCAGGAACATTCTTATGGAACCATTATCACACTGCTGTCAATGCTGTTCGCACACTCTTGGCTGAGCTTGATGCATTAAAGTCTGAGCTCAATCTCTCTGACAATGATTTCCAGGAGTTCCTTGAGCAAGAACACTGTTATCTGAACGAACAAAAGACATTATCTGGTCGAGATCAAGCCCAGATACAATTCGTGTGTGCTCTGGATGATCTCATGGATAAAAAGTGAGTATGACGCCATGTAAGTGAGCCAAAATGTAACCTGTTTGTAGGGATGAGTGGAAGCGAGCCCGTGAAGTGAGCACTGGCGTCACCAAATACGCAAGTATTATGAGGGCACGCATTCATGCTGATGTGGCTTACCGCAATCTGCATCATGCTGAAGCTTGTGTCACTCATCTTCAAGCTCTGGTTAGTGTACAAGAACGCTGGGAAATTGGAAGCCCAGAATATAATCATTGGAAGAAGGAGTCCCAGATTGTCAAGTATCGCACTGCTATCGATGAGCTCAAGCACCTCATCGTCATGCACTTGTTTGAGCTCGCAAAGTTGGGAATGTCAGGGACTGGTATAGCATACTCAGCTTAATTATTCAGAACTAACTAGCTTTTAGGGTATAAGCTTTGACAACAGATATCAAAGGGACTTCAGCACCATTCTGCAAGTATCCACACTGCTCTTAACTGCTACAACAAGGAGGCCCGAGCTCTTAATCCCTTGCGTCCAATGATCTCATTCAAAGAGATTATCGATTACAACATATTAGGGGAATTTGACCTCTTCAGACAATCAAGGACTGACCTTCGACAGGAGAATTGGGCTAAACCTGCATACTGAGCAGCTACTGTCAAATACTTTTGACTTTGCTGAGCTTGTGAGGAAATAGCTCACGTAGAGGTGGAGGTTTGACGCCTCCATACAGCCATCCATGACGAAGATAAGGAGATAAAAGAGACTATTGATCGCCTTAATCAGACGAATCCCCAGCTTGGAAAAGAGCTAGAAACAAAGCATCACTATTGTGCTGCTGTAAATGCTTGACTTTTTTTTTGTCTTGATCAGATTGAAGAATTTCCAGGTTATGGTGGTCACAGAGGGATCGGGTGTTGACTTGTTGCATCACTGATCAATTCCTCACATCCAGAAAATGGTGAGTAAATAAACTATATGCTTTCCTTGTAATTATAGCTCTACAGATGACGCTCTCTTGGACAATGACAGAACTCACACAGAAGACACTTACTCAGACAATGATGATGGTTACGTAGATGAGGATATAGGTACTTGCACAGACCATGATGGTGCTCACACAGAGATGGATATGGATAATGAAGCTGCTTGCACGGATGTGGATGCAGTGTCCAATGGATTTGATAGTGGTAAAACTTGTGTGGATATTGGAGATGATCTTCTGGATATTGAGCAAGAAGAAAGTAGGATACTTATGCAGTTGATGGCAGACTTTATGTGTAATCTTGAGGATCCAATAGATGAGTAGACAAGTAGTGTACTAGTTTTTTTTTTTTTGGGATTGTGTCTGAGCTAAATTCATTGATTTTGGACTAGTAATCATTATCGTCGAATCTGGTTATACTTTTATTCTATGCATCACTTTTCATACCTCCTTGAAGTCCACTGTCTACCAAGGTGGAGCAAAGATGTTCCAAGTTGAACTCTCTATGTTGCTTCAATCCATACTCGAGCTCGCTGAGTGCATGTTTGGCAGAACAACGGTTGGTATTGACAGACTCAGTTATTTGTACATATGTACATGTGCTAACTTTAACACCTCTATTTCAGCTGAGGCTAGGATGGAAGTCCATTGCTTTCGAACTCCCATATGAGATGACTACTCATGAGTCTGAGTCCCCAATTCCTGCTGCAGCTGACACCAAGCGACCTGCTTTCACCTTGCAAAAGATGACCGCCATGCTCGAGTCTGGGCTTGTGACAGGCCACAGCGACAATGAATGACTTGTGCTCGCTCATGCTCTCCTCAGGTTCAATGCCCATCAAGATGGGAAATACCACCAAACTTGAGCCCAGGCAGGACTCCATCCATGGTATGTTGGGTTGCATACTGTGAATATGGCGGCCATACAGTCGAAGGGTGAGCTGCTCAGGGTGAGTTGCGGTGATGTTTTTGATGCAGTTAGTTTCTCTCTTTTACTTGTCCAGTCTTTTTTTTTCCTTCTTTTCAACAGAACTAACCACGACATGTAGATTACTGCACAAGACCGCTTGGATGGAGGGTTATCCATCTTCATCCATTGCCCTGGCAGCCAAGCGACTCAGTTGCTGTCTTTTGACAAGATATCTGTCAACGTCTATATTACCCCTTGGAAGCTTCGTAATTACCCAGAACAAATCAGCTCAACCATTGCAGGGATGGTACAAGTCTTTTGCAGTGAATTTGTGCTTCCTCACCTCCAATGCTATACTGAGCATTGCTGCATTGAGGCAGTGAAGCCAACACTTCATTGTTGTAGGTTGTCTGCTCTGATTAGACTTTGCGGAAAGGCTTAAACATTCATCAGTTTTAGGGCACCCAGTTGGAGTTACTGATCTGCAACATCTGCCTCCTTCAGCTGAGCCTCATGGTTCCCGTATTCAGTGCTCTGCGCTTCCACCAGAAGCATTCATGAGCTCTGGCATCATTAATACGATCAGGTCAAATCTTCAGGAGGCCATGAATAGCACTCAACCTATGTTGCATAACTTGCCGCAGACCCCATCAGGCCTATGTCATTGTTGTCCCACTGACATGTTCGAGTTAGGGAAGCCAAAGCCTGACACTGAGCCCAAGGACAACGGCTCCAAGACTCCAGTGGGCACTGTTCATCATTGCCCTGTGGAGGAGCCAAAACTTGACACCAAACCCCACAATGACCATGACTCCACCACTGAGCCCATTGTCAAGTCTCTCCCGAAGTTAGTGCACCCAGAAAATTTTTCCCCACCACTTATTAGCATTGGCCCGCATTCAAATGCTGTGTTGGACGACATCAGCTTGGAAGACATGTGCCTTCTCCACCTCCATGTCTTATGTGGCACCGTATACAGTAGCTGTTGGGATATAGCCTTGGCTGGCCCTGAGTGGAAGCTCTGCCTGGACCAAGCTGCCACGCTTGCAGTGGCCTTGTTGAAGGACGTACATGGTACTCAATGCTATACTATAAATATTGTCAAGGTTCGTTTTTACCACAATTTTTGGAGTGCTCTGACCCTGCTTCACAGAAGTGAGTCCCCTTTTTGGTGCTTGTCCTTTAGGGTTTGGGTATCACGGCTCTGCTCCTTATGATGAAAGTAACCTGGTTTGTTGTCGCTCAATAATCCCTGATTTCCGCTTCAGTTGTTACATTGAAATAAAGCCACTTTTTGGTTTGTTTATTTTTCGATCAGTTGAACAAAAAATATAATAGCCATGGTGGCTTGCAAGACCAGGTCAGTGCCCCCTTCACAATGGCCGATAGCTTGCCCCGTCGGTGTGTCCAGCCTCTGCCACACCACTCGTGTCGCTCAGTGGTTGTTCTTAGTGAAGCTGCTCAAAAGGCTCTCATCAGTAATCATTGAGAGAAGCACAATCAATTTCGCAAGGCTCTCGAGAGTACATGGTCTGACTTGGATAGCTCTATAGTGAAGATTGCATCCCAACACCACAAGACTGTTCAACAAGTCCAGTGCGACCATTACTTCAATTATTCTAAGTATGCTCACAGGCATAACAAGGTCAGTGCTCGGAATGCCTTTTTTTGGAAAAAAGCTCACGAAAATCCTATGACTGGTATGTTTTTATGTCTATACTTCAATTTAGACATGGAGTACTGAAATGAGTCTAGGAACATCAAATGCAAGTGGAAGAAATCAGCTTCCTACTGTCGTTGAAGAGTACCACCATGAATATCTCACGATATCGTGTGAGGACAAGGAAAATATAGTGAAAGAGTTTGAACAGCACAAGCACAACCAAAACTTTGGTTACTGTGTCAGTGCACACTTGAAGGTGAATGACATCACAAACACAATGAAGAGAGTTGAAAATGAGGTGTGCTTTTTGGTTTATTATTCGTTGCCCAATCACTCATCTTGTGTAATATAGCTTAATGGCCTCAATTGTTGCATGGGCATGGAAATGATGGTATTTATGATCTGTGGGTCTACAGATTTCTTGCTCGAAGGTGTCACCTTCACGACACTGGTGTTACAAGAATTCATGGCAGCTGCAATGGGTGTTGATCCCCAGGATTTCCTCGCAAAAATGGAAGCTTATGCTTTGCAGGGTCTCAAAGGTACAGCATTTCTAGTTCGATGCATGGGAACGGTAGTGCTTATATTTAGTTTAGGTGCGGCGAAAAATCATCAACAGCGCGTCATGGTAATCCACAGCAACATTCACAACATTATCAAGGAGAAGCTGAGTATATTACATCTATTATATGATCATTGAACTCTAGCTCACTGTTGGGCATCTAGGGGAAGTAACAGATGAGGACACAGCGACAATGCAGTGGATGCATTACTTTCGCAACGTTGTCTCACGATATCGTGTCGTCATTGAGGGGTGGCCAGAAAGTATTCCTTTCACAAATTTAGGTCAATGCAGTGCACTTTCCCAGCTTGAGCTGCTTTTGGGCAGGTGGGAAAGTGGTGTCACCTACTGGAAGTCAATTATGGAAGACGAAGTGATGCGCCTGCGATTGGATTGTGAGGCTTGAATTGCGTTGGGCAAACTTGTTGAGTGGAATTGCTGTACACATTCTGACAAAGGAAAGAAACATAATAGAGCTAGCATGGCAGGTAGAACACATGCAGCACAGCCCGAACAAGGCTCTTCCAGTATGCTCACATGTCTACTCAATGGTTTCAAAACTGACAATTTGTTATTACAGCATCACATAGCAATAACATGACAAATTAGACACCACTTCGACTGCCAAGCATGCTTGACATCACAAATGTTACTAGATAGATACTTAAGCTGTGAATATGAATCATGTTATCATCAGAAAAAATGCCATAATGTTGTAGTAATTGGTCAACAAGAATCATCAACAGTAATGATCAACGATCAGAGATGGACCGCAATGAAGATGGACCACAATACATATGGGTCTTGATGCGTTTCGAGAGTGTTGCATGGCGAGTAGACGTCCCATGTTGGAGCATGATTGTACTATAAGAGAATGAGACGCTGTGAGAACAAATACCACGGGAAAGACATACATACATTTACCTTGTGTTAACAAGCATGGCTGCAATGTGATGAAGAGACATCATTTCTACACCACAGACAGTGGTCAAGATACATCAATGCTGCATGGATGACAAAAAAAACACCTTCGAAGGGTTAGAAGAGGATTGAACTTTCAGAATGACCGAATATGTACCTAGAACGTTGGAGATGTTACAGTTGTCTCCAGAAACGAAAATGACAGTAGTGATGTGGTTGAGCAAGCAAACAGGTCATGGGAACCTAAATGAGAGTCAACAAAGTGTGTTGACAGCTTGCTGAACGGCATGGACAGCTATGAGAGACAGGATCTGCTGTTGAAGTTGAGGAAGACAGCGATGACGAGAGGAGGTGGCTGTCAATGGCAGAGATGACAGGAACAAGAAGCTAAAGGGAAAGCAACATGAGAACCTGAAGGGCAATCAATGGCGCCTTGAAAAGTGGTCTAGATGCCATAGATGGCGACCGAGAACTGGCAGCAGACATTGTCGACCATGAAGTAAAGAGGCTGCTGCTGCCAGGAACAGAAAGGAAGGTTACAGGCCACTGTCGATGCCAGAAAGAATGGTAGGGAAGAAGGCAAAAATATTGGGTGAATGCTGACCTTCACAGGGCTGCTGAATATTGCAGACGACGACAGCGAGTGGTAGACGCCATCGGCAAGGGATATAAGCCACCGCTGATGTCAGGAATGACAGTGGTGGCAGTGACGACAACAAAGAACAAGGGAAGGAGGTGTGGGAACCTATATGAAAGTCAGCAAGCTGACTTAGCGCAGAGTGTACCCTGTACATAATAACGGACACATAAGACAGGCAGGCAGTCCTCTACAAGAAGGGGCGTGGGAAAGGTGGGACACATGCTAGATGAGGCAGGATACATGCTAGACGAGGCAGGACAGCTGCCTTTGCTGTCAGTCCAAAGGGGACCGAAGGCATGTGAATTTAACGATAAGGATTCTCAGCATACAAGGTTAACCAAGGGGTTTAGAGCAATATTTATTGCTGAGTGGGGAGGAATAAGCTAAATAAGCCTAATAAAGAATGTCAACACCTTTTGGCACCATTCTTTATAAGGCTTACGTCCTGGGAAAGCTAGGTGTAAGATTCCTAGTAAATCGGCAACTCCCAAAGGCCCAGCGCTCGACGCCAACTTCTTCAACTTCAAGGGACTCCCACAAAAATTATAACAGAGTTGCCGACTCTGCTGTCAAATGGCTGCAGTCTTGATTATATTGTGCTGTGTACACGGCTCTCAAAAGCCCTGCCATCTGGAATGACATTCCTATCTCACTGACTGGGGCTCGTTAGGAGGCCAATGCCACTACTAGTAACTTAACAGCAGCTGCCAGCTTTGTGTCCAAGATGTAGTCAACCATTGTTTAGCATGGCTAATTTTATTATACTCAGTGAGTGTATGTTAGTAAATTATTGTAATGCTCATCCTACTACTGCACACTCAACTTTTGTAAGCTATCGGTGATTATATCCCTAATAGACAAGCTGTCTGTCTGAATCACAGAGTTAAGTGGGTGCGACCCTGTGCCGGAGCTTTTGGGCTGTGGCCAAAGCTAAGTGGCATGACTTATTATATCTGTTGTAGCTTCTTGCCTTGAGTCGCACCTTTGTTTCCTATCTATAATACTATGGGTCCATCCTGTGCTGTTCGGACTCAGACTCTTGGATTTAGACAAAATTACTCACCATGGATATCTGGATATAAGGGTGGTGCTACATACTTACGTCCCATTTCCTCTCCCACCATCAGACGCTTCACTGTCCGACCCAAATTCGAAGTTACTCCCAGTATCTTTGTTGTTCAAATGTCCTCCCTTCTGTCCTCAACCCTGGGGACATTGCTACATTGGAATATATCATCACCCACATCTTTTGTCCCTTGCAGCTCCCTGATGGGGATGATCACAGTCTGCACAATGATTGTTCTCTGGCTGGAGCAGTCACTTCTATGGCATGACTCTATGATGAGCATGTCAGCCAACTTGATGTCCCTCAGTGGCAACACATCACAAAAATGCTGGTCAATTTGAAGGCCATTGTTGAGTTTGAAAACCTTGACAAGTCACAGATTACCTCTCAATTGAGCACCATGAATGTAGGTGACAAATGACCACAGTTCCGGAACCACTTCCAGAACTTTCCCGTGCCTTCCGGGCTCAGAAGCACCGGAACCCACTTCCGAAATATTCCCGCACTTCCGGAAACATCGGAAGCACTGGAAGCACCGGAAGCACCGGAAGCATCGGAAGCATCGGAAGCATTGGAAGCACCTTGTTACTTTAAAGTCTATAACCTTCCTTCAGGGTCATTACAGCAACATTACAGGTAACATAATACAAGTATACCTCCATCCATAGCATATATATATTGATGTTCCATTTGCAAGCACCTCAGTTGTTTCTGCCCATCTTAGGCAGCGGCTGAGGTGAGCTCTTTTCTACTTAGTTTATCTACCTAGCTAATGTACTATAGTATCGGGCAACTCCTGCCCTCTCTCAGATTTTATCAGTAGGGGGTTAGTCTTCTAGTTTCTCCAACATACTAGGATTCATAACATGTAGATATCCTTGTGTTTCATATCTGATCTCAAAATGTGGCAGTCTTATTTAGGAAGCAAAAAGCTGTCACTGTCTTTGAGTCCTTTGAGGTGTCTCCGAAAGCTGAGGACATAATGACCACACAAGGAAAACTCATATGCTCATATCCTGGGCTGGCAATTCAGATTCCCAATACCAAATTTGAAGTTGATGGCTTTCTTTCTGAACTCATGAATTTCCTTGTCCACATATATGTCAATATCCTTGATGCTGTGCCAACAACCCAAAAAGCACAGTCCAACATCCTCAAATCCCAAGATACAGCTAATCCATGCTACATCACCAAACTACTTACTGGCATCTTATGAAGCATTGGTTCCCCTGCCAGCCTGTCTCGCGTCACGAAATGCATTGGAGATGATGTCATGTGGGACAACTCAAAGCTTCCTGGCAGCATTTGCCACTCTGGTTCCTCATCAGAGTCACTATCCAGACCTCATTGGCACAACCTACACTCAAACATATGAATTACAAGCAATTCATATTATTCTTTATGTGCCACCTTGCAAATGAGAAGGCTTGTGCAAATCTTTCCAATGACCTCATTCAATCCATGTTGGCCAAGATCAACTGATGGTTGAGGGAGCTTGGTCCTTCCACACCACATTGGCTCTCATGCATTATGTTATGGCCATGCACTTTCCTCTGAATGACATTGGTGAAGAGGTGAAAACAGATACAGGATATTCAACATATATCACCACATTGGGCCCCCTCTCAGCTTGATCTTGCCCAAGATATCTGGCTGTCCCTCCTCAACAGTGGTGATTACCTTCGTGATTGTCTTGCTCATCACACTACCAGTCCACTTGACACTCCCCTTGATCCCAAACATTGATCACACAATTCACTTGAAAAGCTTCTGTCCTTTGATGGAATGTCTTTTGAGGAAGCCTATTGCATTGAGTCCCACATTTCTCTTTATGATGTTGATGTTGAATTTCACTAGATAAGATTAGATCTTTCTACTTCAGATCTTCTCATAAATGGTCTAGATCTTTATCTGTGAAGTAACATGTCAATGGTTTACATAATTAGGTAATTCTCTCATGTCACCTTTGACATGAGAATGTTTCATCATGACATGGGAATGCTTTACATCACTTGATACGTATTATATTCCCACACCTGTCAGATGACGTGTCATGGGCTTCCATGACACCACTTTTATTATTACTTACATGGTAGGGTAGTACATATGTACAAACATCTCCCACATGTATATAAGCTGGGCCATGAGTCCTAGGAATATAAGAGCCTTCTAACAGTCTTTGAAGTGGCAGACTTTTGCCTTCTTAAACTTGTTTGCTCTATTACCACTATTCCTATCCTAGTACTTTAATCCTCAAAGTACTTGTCACCTATACTCTCTATCTCTACCACTTGGAAAGTGCTCTCTGTGAGTATTTCCCACAGACTCTGCTGGTGCTGCCAAATACAGGCTTTATCTCCACTTGCCATTTCGTCAGTTGAGTGAGCAGTTGAGCAGGACATTGACAGCTGGGTTGATCAAGTGATGGACAATGATGAAGCCTCTGTAAAGTTGGAGATTTTGGGAAATAAGTACTCCTCTGCTGCTCTGAAAATGTACAGGAACAATCCAGAGCTTCTCTTGGTCATGTTATTGACTATAATTAAGCTCTGGATTGTGCTTGATAAGATAGCTGTCAAGCAGATTCCCATGCTTGCAGACTATTCTCCAGAAATTTCCACACACCTTTTTGAGGATCTGTTATTCTGCAAGGCTGCTAGCCTCTCGCATCTTCGCTGTCTCCATTGATATCTGTCTAGCTGCCACTTCCAATCCCAAAGTTAGTGGTTGGTGTTTTCTTCAAAAACCACTGTGACCACTTTTGGTGTCTGCTATTACAATGAATCCTTTCATCTTCAGTCTCTCAAAAACCAAATTGAAAGGGCTGTGCAACAAGATGTTGATGAGAAGATCCTTGAGCTTGGGAAAGCAAATGCCCATTATGACCAGCTTTAGCACAAGGCTGCCAAGATTGACCCACATTCCACTTAATTAGTGTGGCCATGAATACCATGATAGGCGCTGCTACAAGTATTCCCTAGAATGAGAATACAATCACATGGAAACAGTAGTCCATGAGTGGCCATTACCAGCTGAGCAGCTTCCTGCTAAGGTTGTCATCTTCAAATTGGATTGCCTGGTCTCTTTCAATATGTGATGTGCTACTACATTACATCTCTTGGTCGATATTTTCACTCTATCTGTCATTCCTGAAACACCCTGCATCCAGCTTAGTGGGTATACCATGCTCCAGCCTTACATTACTCAGCATCTAAGATTGTGAATCACCCTTACTTCTGATATGAAACCCTTTGTTGTTGCACACTATAGCAAAGTGCCTATTCCCACTAAGCCACAATGGGTCTGTGTCAACAATGGGTTGAAATTCTTTGCTTTCAATCCCTATGCTTGTATTCCAGTTTCAAACACACTTGAATCCTTCACCATCAGATGGTATTCCAACCATGAGCTCCTATGTGGACCATACCAGAACCTGCAAAAATATGTTGACACTACCCTTCACACACCGAATAAAGTCATGGAAAACCAAGTGGACTGCAACAAAGGCCTTTCTGTCCATGAATACATAGCATTCAAATACCTATGCAGTGGTGGCTTAGTCCAATGGTTCAATGTCTTGTGAGAGCTTCGAGGTTGCTTTTTGAGTTTTCACCACCATGAGGTTCATTTGCTGTTGGCATAGGCAGCTTCCCAGGTTGGACCACCTTCCAATAGGGAGTGGACATGGCATGAAGAACTCCAGCAACCCTCATTTTGCTATGCACTTCTAGGAGAGCTTGAAAACCTCCTCCAGGGTGTTGAAACCAACTGGTTAGAGGTGACAATGATGGATACCATTTCATTTTTGCTCCGATGGTTGCTCACAGCCAGTCTCCACCAGTCTGTCTCACTCAAGATGCTCAAGCTTCTTTGCGCTGTGTGTAACAAGGTATTCTCTTGGATAGAAGAGCTGTTAGGTAAGCTTGCAAAAACACCAGGGGATGAAGAACTCTGCAAATATTTATGAAACACTGCTATCATATGTTGGAGTAGGTTTGATATTGATCTGTTGTGGATCCCAGAGGCCCTTCATTCAGCAGAAGACATCAAGATTTTATTTTCCTCTGCAATATTGATCCACAACCACACACTGAGCAATGTCTCTAGTCTCCCCACATATTCATGATTACTTCTTGACTGGAATCACTGGCTCTCTCTGCTTCTTGAGACTGTCATAAGTGATGTTATCCAGGTGGATCCCAATGATCAAGACATAGACCTTGCAGTCAGCCTGGTTTGGTCTGATTACTGTCCAGGTTCAAAGTGGGCCCCATTACAGAAACCAAATTCACACTAGTTATCATGTATGACTGTGGAGACAGCTGGACAAATTTCACAAGTCTTGCACTACAATTTACTTGATGGGTCACTTTTAACTAGCAGGAAGCCCCTTGAATGATTGCCTAATGAAATTTTGCAGCATCCACTATACAATCTAATCTTTGGTGAAGTATGTCCTGCCATTTCATGTGTATGTGGGTCGTGTAATGCATTCAAGTCCACATCACCTTGTGTCAGCCCACAACATACTGACAGGACAGTCACTAAAGTCTATATCTAGGCTTATCTAGGTTGGTGCAATAGTGGTGGTTTTTCGCATGATTGACAGGTCAACTCTATAGTCTGTTCTGCAGTCTCAGAGAATAAATAGCTTGGGTAACTGTACCAATTCTTGAACCTCCCCATTCATCAAATTTCTCTTTGCTTGTATCATCTGTAGCATGTCTGATAATGACCAGGAAACTACTGCTGCTCAACCCGAACCAGTTGCCACTCCCAGGGCACTGTATATATCCCATCATGCATTTGTGACTGAACCCACTCCAGCCCACAAAAATATGGGTCAGATTTGCCTCACACTTGTCTCCCGAAATCCTTTGAAAAGGCTCAACATTATCTCATGAAAGAGATGGACAGTCACTGGTTGGGTGTGATGCCTGTTGACATCTTCCTCAATACGTCCCTGCCACTGAGAAACCATTACCAGACCTGCCTGACAATCTATTCAAGAACGTACTGAGCAAGGGTTCTAAAAGTGAACACTATGACCCATTTGTGAGTTCATCTCGTCCAAGAATCATCTGTGTGCTGAGGTGCTTATACAGATCACTGCTATCTGAGAATGGATGCCTCACCTGCAGGTGGTTAACACAAGCTCTAAAGTGGACACAGAGAATAAGGTGTATCTCAAGACCAACATTTTGATTTATGACCGGGTTGATGGCATGCCACTGCTAGATAGGATGGACTTCTTGCAAATGGAACTCTGGATGGAGTTCAAAGTGACCAAGGATGGTGCCGCCTTCCTAGATTCTCATGTTGACACAGAAGGAGAACAGATTTTGGCAATCAAGACAGGAACATTTATGCTGGACATGGATGAGGGGAGTTCTAGTGGCCAGTTGGCACACTATGCTGGTGTGTTGCATAGCCAGCATTTCTTCTTCTTGTCATTGTCCAAGGAGATCATGCGCAGTTCCTGTGATGGGACCCTTCTGCTATAATAGTGACCGCCGAATTCAACTACTGCATAAACCCAAGTTAATGGCTGAATTTCTGTGGCAGTTTGATCATCTATCTTCCAAGGAGCAGGGCCATGATGTATCAATCCAGCCAGCTAACCTTGCACCTGAGATTGAGTGACATGTAAGGGAAAAACTAGGGATCAAGAGTTAGGACATCACACTCTACTGGTATGAAGTGCCTGGATTGATTAACATTGGTTATACCTATGGTTTGAGATTCTTATCTGAAAATCAATCACTTGTCAGCCAATGTACTTATAGCTTACCTGTCATCTGGATCCCAACCAAGGATGCATTCAATGGTGCAGAAGGACCCAATACTTCCAGTAATCAAAGCATGGACTGGCCCACTAACTAGAATAAAGTGAAGAAAGGACTGTGGAGCAAGGAAAGAACCATCTACATAAAGGACACTTGGTGATTCCTCTTGGATTTACCAGACATTGAGGTGGCACCTGAACATGAGATTTACAAAATACTCCACCACCACAAAACTCCAAATATACTGGAACTTGTAGCTGGTGGGGACATTGATGGTGGGAGGACGCAAACACAAGAGCTGCTGGATGCTCCATGATTGTGTTTGACCAAGAATCT